>PVJO010002766.1:0-136345 GCA_004026905.1 Hystrix cristata | reverse complement strand
CATACCAGTATTAATAGTCACATTAAATGTAAAAGTTACAAATACCTCAATTAATAGGCAGAGATTTTAGAGTGGATAAAAATCCAATCATATGCTGGTATAAGAGATATACTTTAAAAATAAAAATACAGCTAGGTTAAAATTAAAGTGGTGGAAAAAAAGATATACCATAATAACACCAGTCAAAAGAACACTGGGGTGGCTGTACTGATTTTAGAAAAAGTAGATTTCAGAGCAAAGAATATTACCAGCAATAACTAAGGCAATTTGGTAATGACAAAGGTGCAAATTCATCAAGAGGACAGAATAATCCTAAATCTTTAAGCATCTAATAATGAAACCTCGGCACACACGAAGCGAAAATGTGCACAACACAATGTACCAACTTAACACTTACAGAGCATTCCGCCTGTCAACTGCGCAGTGCAGTCTGTTTGAATGCAGATGAAACATCTGCCAAGAAAGATCATACATACCCTGGGTGGTAAAACAAGACTCGCGTCCTATAAAGAATGTTCTTAGACCACTCAAGTAGCTAGCCCAAGAGCTGAACATTTGTTAAAGCCCGCCAGGCACCACACTCTCGGCTTTCCCGACTGTTTTCTTCCCTGTTGCTGTCCAGCTGTTTGGATTTTCCTCTGGCCTGGGCAGCTCTGGGCTACTTCTCCCACCTCAAGCGTAATTACGTGGTCGGGAAGTGGGTTCCACTCTTCTCTTCCACCGAACTTCAAGAATAAGCACGCTTCGCAATCAGTTAACTGAAGCAATGTGTTGTGATAATCAAAATTCTTAATGTAAGACATGTATTCAGACTTTTGGACAACCAATATCTTGGGAAATAAAATATATACATTAAGCTCCAGTCCAGAAATCCAGATGCTGATGCAATTACATTTCTGCTCTATTTTTCCTCAGCTATTCATTTACTTATTTAGGCTGCCAGCGACTGAATCCAGGACCTCATGCGTGGTAGGCAAGGGCTCTACACCACTGAGCTCTATCCCAGGCCTTTTGCCTCCTAATTCACTATTTCAAGTTTGTAAGACAAACTCTTTCTGACATGGCACATACCTTAGATTATGTACTTACAGACTTACAGTCGTTTGGTTTCTGGCAAACCAAACACAATGAATGACATTGAGCAGCAATGCCACATTCCTATGACTACTCAGATTGTGATAAAGAGCAAAAAAAGACATAATGCAAATTATGTGCAGATTGTGTAAACTTTACATGTGGTATTATTCATAAAAACTACTTAATAAGCATTTATTAAGTGAAAGCAGATATTTAAAGTTAGAGGAAATGGTCATTTTTATAGGAAATTATAAAATGCTTAAAAAAGAAAATAAATATGCCAAGTATGTGCTACTGAAGCAGAAACAGGACTACAACTTATTTAGTTTTTAAATGACAATATAAAAAATGTCTCTGTGTTTGTTACTAATTTTAACAGTATCATCCCTGTAAATATCATTTGCATAGACATAATTGTCACTCTTCTCATGCCAATGCTGACAGCAGTATTCGTAGCATCCTTGTGCTCAAGTGCAGTGTAGGTAGAACTCACATCTTCCCAGTGTTTGCTTACTTTGTTTTCTCCCTCATTAAAATATATGACCATGGTTAAAATGTAAAAGAAAATAAAGTTACTACATAAATCATCACTTGAAACCTTTAAAACAGTTAACAAATATCACTGCTATTAGGAAAAACTGAGGCCTAACCCTGAAGTTATATGTAATTTAACAAACGTTTGTTGAGTAGTACTCTCTGGTAGGCACTTAAATTAACAAAGATACCCAAGGATCCTGTCCACAAGAAAATAGAGGCCAGTATAATACAGTCCTACCATGATGTTCATATAGTACTTTTTCTCTTTTTCTCAAGAAAACCATGTGTTGGGATGCAAAGAAGTAGAAGAGCTATCAGTTAAAAATTTTTTTTTTTAAAAATCTGATCCAGTTTAAAAAGAAAATAAATTTACAAATCTTACTTCATTAATAGTGACATATTACGATGGGTGATGTATTTGTTTTTTTATACCACTATCCATTCCCACCTCTAGTTTTCAACATTAAAATTCTCACAGTAATTGCTGTATTCTGACATGAATCTATATACTGCTTTCTGTAGGAGAGTACCTACCCCAGACCAAGGCAATCAAAAGACTCCCTTCCTCCCTCTCACTCTATGGGTCTTTCTCTCTCCTTTCTTGTCTACTTCTTGCTCATCCTGTTTCTTACAATTTGGGATTACACATCGTGAGCACTTGGCAACTTTTCTTTTGTGGCAGACAGTTCAAGAGGTACAGTCTGGGAGATTGAGAGAAGAGTTTCCTAATTCATGGACAAACCTGTCTGTAGGTAGGGAAACCAATGCCCCAGGCCCCCTCCCTGAAAAGAGGTTGAGTTGGGAGGCTGGGAGGGTCTCGATGGCACTTTTAGGCCTGGTTCAGAGCACCAGACTCCTGCTGCTGACACAGAGCTCTAATCCTGCCCTGCCATCCACTCTGTGAGATGCCCCTACTTTGCTTACACATCTTGAACTTTTTCTTTTTTCGATCACTTACAAACAAATGGACATAGACCAGTGTATTGCGACAGTCCAATTGGGAACCACGGCATTAAAGAGAAGAATCCTTCACCATTTGGGAAGTCTTGGATTAGAGAGGAAGAAGAGAGAATTACACTGTTAATCAGGGAACTTACTAGCAATTCTCTAAGCAAGATGCTCTGGCTTTATGATGAAGAATCATCCTCAAATAAGTGACGGGAAGAAATAACTATTTCAGCTAAAAATACATACTTGCAAGAAGACACGGGAGCTATTGTAAATTTGAATACAGATACTCATTTATCAGATAACTTTGACTTCCTTTACCTCAGAAGAAAACAAGTTTCTAGAGAGGAACCCTCACAACCCTTCAACGCTATCCTTAATTTAAATGGAAATTTAAAGAGGCTCTGTGTGGAAGTTTTGAAACTAAATAGTTTAATTTGGGATTGATTTCAACATAAACAGGAAGACCCATGAACAAGAGGCAAAGGAGCTTCCAGGAAACAAGTACTATTCTTTTTGAATCAGCCCCGTGTATTGCTCCCAGTGTGGACTTCCTAATGCTATTGACATCACATAAAAACCCCAAAAGAACTATAAGTAAAATCGAGTTTAGGGAGTATCATGTATTTTACTCTCGCACTTCCTTCTGCTTTTCGCTTTGGTGTTTTTGAGTTTGGAATTGGCTTTGGATTCTTCACTCTGTTAATCACAGGGATTTCTGCCTCTGGTAATTGTGCTTTGGGTCCAAGACTGTCCATGTCCAAGTTAGGAAAACATCACGCCATCAGACCCCACCCATTTCTCAAAGGATAGACACTGGATAGCCAAAAGAGATACCTTCCAACTCAAACCTATGTATATTTGCACCAAATGCCAATCATGTACCTGGTACAGTGCTAAGGAGGCAATAAAAGCAGAAGGCACAATCACTGGTCACACAAACTTGCCAGTGAAATTACAGGCTGGTTCACAGCTGCCATTTTTACCCCTGCATGGGCCCTCTTATCCTCAGCAACATAAGCCATACATTTGTTGTATTTGTTGGATTTTAAGTCTGCTCTAGGTCGTAGTAAAGAGGGGTCTGATTTTCAAGCAAAATGTAGTAACCATGACTGTTCTTTCAGGGAAGAGTAGGTCAGTAGAAACAAGGAAGCATAACACTGTCCTTCATTGCCAAGCACTCTGCTCTACACTTTGCTTATCCTATACAGTGATAGAGAAATAATGTAGAGAAAACATTCAAGGGACATGCACACATTTCTAGCATTACTGTCAAACGTTCGTTATAATGGGGTACTGAAATATTTTGCAGAGGAAGAAGTGAAATTTCAAAAAGGCAAAGTGACTTATCTGAGTGTCACAGCTACAGCACAGAAGATCAGAACACTAACCTGGATTCCTAACTCTAAAGCTCTTGCTCGTTTCACTCCGATGTGGTGGGATCGGAAAATTGTGCCAAAGCTAATTTGCATGATCCCTCATTTGAGAGTTTCACTTTAGCAAAGGCACACCAATTAAATAAGGCTGAAATACTCCATTATGTTCAAAAACCATTTGTTGAGACTCTATTTGGCATAGGATGAGAAATTTCCTTTGAATGCTAAATAGTCAAAGGGAAATGTCAGAAATTGCCTCTTTAGCATTTAGCAATGTCAGACAGAGCAGATCTCCCACAGAGCAGAGTGCCCTTCCCTGGTCTGCCCTCTACACACACTCAGGCACACATTTACAGAAGTCTGCTTTTCGACTGGGAGGTTTGGGTGGTGTCAACCACTATACTTTCAGTTTAGTCTGTTTTTCAGGGCAGTATGGCAGAGTGGGGAAGAACATTGACTATGAATTGAAAAATGGATTCTCGACTCATCTCTGCCCTCTTCTGCTATGGGGCCCGGCAATAATTCTTCAACCATTTTGACTCCTAGCTTCTTTATCCATAAAATGGAAGGACTAGAAGGCTCTTTTTCTAAGGTAACTTGCAACTGCAAAATGTCATGGCTCCTTTCTTGGGCTCAAAATGGCCTTAAATGAGTCAACTGATAGGATGTTCCTGTAGAAATTTCAAGGAAAAATCTTATTTTTCTGGTGGATAGTTGTTTCTTGTGAATAAGAAACTTCAGACTATTATCTTGTGGCACATAGAAGCATACCTATCATTTAATAGCTGTTTGGTTGGTATGTTTGTTATGGTCTGTGCCTAGATGTCCCGCTACAGCCTCATGCGGTCATAGATGGGGCTTTTTCAGAGGTGGCTGGATCTAGAGTGTGTGATGCTGGGATAAGGATGTGTGATTACTAAATCAATCCACTGATTGGTTTGGCACCGCTCTAATCCTGGCAGCCTGGATAAGATATAAGGAGCAGAAAGAAGCTGCTTAGGTCTCTTTTTGCTTCCCCTTGCTTACCTTGCTGCCTTCTGACTGTCTGCCATGCCACTCTGCCTTGGAGCCAGCTGACTGTGGACTGCAACCTCTACAAACTGTGAGCCAAATAAACCTTTCTTCCCTTAACTTTGGGTGTTGGGTACTTTGTTTCAGCAACAAGAAGAAAGTAACGAAGACAATGTTGAACAAAATAAAAAAAAATAAAGTAATGAACAAACTCTATATACTGAGGGAAAAAGGGTGAGATTTCAAATGCAAAGTTAAGTAGAACTCTGTCTTAAGAGTGTCAGGCATTTTGACACAAGCTTTCCTAATATGGTCCAAGAATAACAGCATTCTGGCTGGCTCGTCAGACTCTTTTAATTCATTAAAAAAATCTGCATCTGCTCCTTACATCTTAGTGTCAGGATGTATTTCTAACAAAAAGCCAGGCTTAGTTTTCTGATTCGTATCAAATTCCTTGAACACTTGTGAAGGACAGTATCAGGTGACTTGGATGCACATTGGAGAAATACAAAACACAAAACAAATAGGGTCTCTGTGGCTGACTGCAAACTGTACTGTGAGCCACTAGTTCAGTGTGAGAATTACAATGTGTAAGCATGGTATTCTACCACCACCCTAATGATAGTAGTAAAGAATTAAGAATTTCAAGTGATAATACAAATTTTAAAACAGTGATGCTTTCGTTTATTAGCTTCTTTAAAAATGGACACATTGACTGGGCATAACTATGAACTGGTGATCAAGCCATGGAAAGGACCATCACAACAAATAGGTAGCTTTCTCAGCTTAAGTCTACAGCTGCACTTACATGCAGTGATGTGCTTGAACATTTTGTAACTTTGTCTCTGTACATCTCAGCTGGTTATACTGATGTACTGTTTGAACACAATGTTGCCTACTTCTTTTGTCAATCATCTCTTGTGACATGGAGCTCAGCTACAAAGCCAAAGAAATATAAATTGGATTGAAATATGAAACAACACACAGACAACATTAGGATATTTTTATAACTGCAAACATTACTTGGACAGTATTTGTCCCCTGGATTTTGCAAATTAAAATAGTGACACTCCGTCTTCTATAATTTTAAAGCATTTATTACTAGCTATGTTTTTAAAATTCAGAAACTTTGAAAATAACTATCAAACTAGAAGAAACAGAAAAGTCAACATTCGCGGCTTGAAAATTCCAGAGAAGAAGGTAGGTTATGATGTGGCATAACTAGGTACTGTGAAGATGGGGCTTCAGAAGACTGGCAGGGCCAAAGGAAAAAGGAAAAGAGATAGAAGAAATATGAAAATGTCAAGAAGTACAGAGAAAAGGGTGATAAATTAAAACCAACTTTCTCATAACGAAACCAGAAAGAGCTTTTCAACAAATAAAGTACAAGACCGGGCATGGCAAGTAGCCAGAGACAGGCCGCGAATGCCCGGTGGTAGGTAGGACAGCAGGTAAGAACAGTGCTCTGAGATGGCTGGAGAGCCCGGATGGGCGCCAGGGTTACAGTGCCAGTCAAGAGTGTGACTTGGGGATTGTGCAGGCCAGGAACACAGAGGAGTCAGGAGTCAGAAAAAAAAGGCTTTCTCAGCCTCTGCAATTGGTGTTGACTAAACGTGAGCTACATTCAGTGCCCATTATACTTGCCAATTTAGGGGAAATCTTTTCACATTCTATTAAAAACAGAACAGTAAGTACACTCCAGCCCTGACAGACCTGGGATGGACTTCCGGTTTTGCCATTTACCAGGTGAATGAATTATTGTATTCTGTGTTTCGAGTTTTTCTTCTTTTATGAGGATAACCCACCTAATAAGGCTGTTGTAAGGTTTAAATACAATTGGTGTGTTTATAAAATACATGCATATTGAATTCTTTAAAACTACAGTTTCCTTATTTTCACCTATATATCTTTAAAGTATATAGTCAGAAACCAAAATTAATAGCCAATATTTATTGAACACCAAGAATGTTTCCAAAATGCTTTACTTATAACAATCTGTACTACAGCACCATAGGGGCAGTAATATTTTTATGTATATTTTGCAGAGGAGGAAAATGACACATGGGGAGGTTTAAGTGCAACTTTTCTCCCAGCTAAGGAATCTCAGAGTCAGAGCTCAAACTCTTAAACTCAGGCAGTCGAGCTCCAGAGCTGCTGTTGCTAACTGCTTCCCCTGACGCCTCTCTAACTCACAGCATGCCCGTGACTTTGCCAAGGTCATGAACATCGAAGCCGTTGACACAGTGATGCTCACAGGGGCTACATTCCCTGACCTTAGTAAATCAGCCTTTGAAAGAAAAACAATTTGATTTCACATTCAGGTTCTTCTACTTATAGCTGTGTGACTATGAATAAGTTACAGTTACGTAGCAAGGTTGTTGTGAAAATTACATAAAATGATCTCTATAAAATGCCTAATACATAGCAGTGATTCCTAAATGTCAGTGCTATTATTATTATTATACTTTAAAAAAATCTGCTGCGTATAGTTTTTTTTTCCTTTCTTAATTCTCTTTTACTGTTTGGCTATCAGCATCTGCTTTAACTCTGAAGGTTTCCCATCTTCTATGTTAAATTTGCTACTTTTAATAGGAGATAGTGAATTAGAATTGGTAATAATTAAAGAGAAACAATCCATAAAATTCAGATGAAAATCCAGTAAAGACAAATATGAAGCTGATATTTGTAAAAGCACAACACGAAACTGCTTAGTAACAAGGACAAAAATAGAAAACTCTCTAGGTCATAATGCTCCCGGTAAGAGACAAGGAAACAACAGGCAATAGCCCATTTTCTCCATGTAATATGAGTAAGTCCTTATTAAGACACACATTAAAAGTGAGCCACACATTGTGAGCCACTAGATAAACACAATGACAGTTAAACGAAGGAGAAGCAAAAAAATATATATAGCTATATATAAAAGGCCTTTTGATTTGCTTTGTTAAAAACGAAACTATTACAAATGAGACATTTACAGTTTGCCAAGTAACCACATGTTCCCCCTAATTCCTGGGCCCCTTGCTGCTGGTTAGGCAGGACTATGTGGTCCGTTTTGGTCAACAGTCTGTGCATTAATGTGTTGGTGTGCAAGGCTCTGTCCTCTGCCTCGGTTTTCAAGGAACTTATTCTGCATGTGCAGTTACAAGATCCTGGCATCGCCATCAATCTGGGTACTGGATGACTATGTGGAATAGGGCCCTTCCTCAAGCCCCATAGGACTTGCAGTGTGAACTGAGAAACGTCTGTTGCATTAAGTCGATTTAAGGACTATTACTGCAATACAGTCTGTCTCAGCCTAGTTAATACAGATTTGAGATGGATAATTTTATATAGATGGCACTTTAGTTTCCATAGATATTTCAGATGCATTATCTTGTTTAACCTGGCAACATGCTTAAAGAACAGTGAATGAAGCAATGGAAGTGTATATTAAATATAGAGAAAACTCCCTAAGAAGAGCAGCTGTTGAAGAGAAACCGTGTGTCACAGGTACTTAGGGAAGGATTTATGAATTAGATGGGAAAGATGAGCTGGACTAGAAGGGTGGTTTCAGGTGCTTCTAATTGTTGACGCTAGCACAAGACTTGTGGGGTGTCCATTCCCAGGAGAGCTGCAGTCCTTGGTCTCTGAAGATTCGTACTATGGAGTTACTCAAAGAATGTATAGGCTTTTATTGTGATTTTTCAAAACTTCTTTCCTACTTTGAAGATGGGCCAGATTCCAGAAAAGAAATGAGGTGTGCTCAAGATAGCCACGTTGAATTTGAAATAAAATGTAGCCACCTCTGGAACGAGAACAATTAATGATATTCATAGTGCCTTTATGTAGTGATGCTAAGATTTTCTCAGGTTTCATGCCGTACAGATACTTAGACTTTTTTTTTTAAGACATGTTCTTTTATTGATGTATACAAGTTCTAGTACAAATGATTTAATATATTTAAATTGTTTCAAAACTGGAAAACTTTAGGAACAATATATCTAATTCCTTATGGAACAATCCCTCTTCCAGATCCTCTCATCTCTCATATATAAATCGCAATATGGGTTAAGTTTCTTCCCAGCCTGGTGTATGAAAACAAGCAAAGTATGACTGTACATGGTTTTCACCTACAAGAAAGGTATTAGGTGCTTTTGGGCTAGATAATATACTGAGTATTTTATATGCATTTTTTTGATTCTCAAAATCCTATTATGTTGAGACTATTATCATTCACATTTTTCAGATGAAAAGGCTGAGGACAATTGTTGATAATCTACTATGTTCCAGGTACTAAATGAGATGAATAGGATGTCCTCCTCATTTTTCTTGCCTTTGAGAATCTACCTAAGGAGTTGAATTTTAATGGCTTTAAGGGCTACAACACTCATTTAGTTAATGTTACTGCACAGGCTGTTCTGTGACTACAATTGAACTGAACTATTCAGTCTCATTTGCTGCAGCTCTTTTTTTTTTTATAAACAAGTTTGTAGGAAGCCAGAAATGCTATTACTGATGTGGTCTGAGGATGGTCTCCAGCAAATTGAATTATATTTTTCCACTCTTTGTCTGATGCCCCCGTCTTTTAGGGACACTATCTAACTGAACCGCGAATCTATCTTTACACATAAAGTATCATTAAGAGCATTTTGGGTAAGAGTCTAACAAAGAAACTGACAACAGTTTCAAGCAAACAAATACAAGTTGTCTTTATGAGTTTGCTGACCCTTAATTTCAGAGCTGTGCCCTTGTTCTGGTACAGATGCTGTAAACAGGTGCATTATAAAATAGCACATGAAAATATTATTCAGGTGGAAAGAAATTTATGGTTATTAAGACAGGAAGTTTATGAAGACCTTAAAATGCATTTAGTCTTGAACACAAAAGTTTCATGACCCTTAGAATTAATTTATGCTGCATAATAAAATCAAATAAAATGTGCACGATAGTAACAAGATTTAAGGAAAACGTGACTACAGTTAATTACTGGGCATATAAAATCACCAAACTGGCTTTGATGATCTGAGTTGGGGATGTCTTTTTTTCCCTTCTTCTCTTAAAGTCAACGTATTGAAAACCAATTTTCTTTTCATAACCATGGCTTCTCCTCCTGTAATCCCTTTCCCATTTAATGGCACAATCATTTATCTAGTCATTCAAGACACACACAACTCAGGCTCACTTTCCTTCAACTCTAACAGGCTTCTCCTATCGAATTTAATTTAAAACTTTGCTTCAGTAGTTCTCAGTCATTCCATTGTCCAGGTCAGTTTAGTTTTGTTGCTGTTTTTTTTTTTTTTATTTTTTTGTGGTAAGAATGAAGTGTTTTATTTGTTTTAGTGCATATTTGCTTATGAAGATTGACATAACACTGGCTTAAAATTCATAGCTACTAAATTCAAGTTATGAGTTCAAGGATACAGTGATTTTATTAAAACCACTAATAAAAACAGTGGTTTTAAATGATGTATTAGTAATGATGAATATATAGGCTGTTATAAGCTAGTGCAAAAATTGCTAATGTACTGAATGAGCAGGGCATAGAAGGTTATCACTGGTCCAAATTTGCAGGTTTGGGTAAATCTTCTCAGATACTGAGCATATGAAAACACTAAATATGAGTGTGAAATAAAGGTGAGATACAGAATGGTACCTACAGGAAAAATACCATAAATTAAAAAAATTATATAGTAGGGCTTATATCTAAATATCCTTACTTAAAAGAATGAGAAAAAGGAATAAAAAAGGGAGAAAATTCAGGCAATAGAGCAAAATGAGCTTGGACAACCATGATAGGGAGACAGCCTGTAGCCCCTCAGACAAGGTGTCAATTCAGTAGGGAGAGAGATGAGGGGCACAGAGTGGAGGGGGGCAGAAACAGCTAGCGAAAACTCAAGACCCTCTGCAGGCCCGAAGCAGAAAATTTCAAAGTATTTTTTGAATGATGCTAAGGAAATAATATTTGAAGTTAAAAGTTTTATTTTGAGAGTAAGGAGACATACTCTTCTTAAGCGATTATCTCTGCAGGACTATGCAGCCTTGAGGAGGGAGACAATCAAAGGTCAGTATCAGAAGAGCATCTGTTTCGCTAGGAGCAGGAGCAGCTCCAGCTGGAGACCCTGAGCAGACAACCAGAGGGGAGTTTCCAGCAACTCAGGGCCAGTGAAGTCTGAATGATATAACTAGGAGAAAATCTGCCTAGTTACTGTAGCATCCCCAGTGGGATAAACAACCTCTAACCTCAGCTACTTAGAATCCATCCTACCCTTTGCTACTGTGACAATTCCTGAATTGCCAATTACTTTACTACTTTGCTCAAATTACCCACACTTTGAAGTTCCAAACTACAGGATACTCGAGATCCTTCACACCTGAACCCAACCTTACTCTTTTATAAAATTGGAACTATGATTTTTAAAATTTTATTTTAACGGGTACATTTTAGATGTACGTAGTGGTAAGATTCATCATAGGGGATTTGTACCTGGACATGATGTGTCTTGCTGCTGCTTTTTTCCCCGTTCCCCTCCCCTCCTTTTACCCCCTCCACCTTCCTTATTTACAAAAGCTTTCTTTGCATTTTTGGAACTATGATTTTCATGTTTTGATCATACTACACATTCACTGTTCCCAAGCAGACCCTTCAGCTGCCCAGCTCCACACTTCTGTTCATGTTCCTCTTGCTTTCTAGAGTAATCCCCTTTCTTTTTTATCTATCTGTCTTGGCTGCCCTCCCAAGTCTATTTCAGTTGTTTCTTATTCTGAGGATACATTCTGGGAATGGACTGAATCTCAAATTAATTGCTCTCTTTTCTGAGTTCCCACAGCTCTGAGTTCATACCATAGATTTGTCAGCATAGTCAGATTTTTATTGGAGCTCATTATGAATATATCTGTTTTTTCTCCTGAGATAGTGAGGTGATTCTATGATAATAGAAGAGACTTGAGTTTGGGAAGTCAGAATTCCTGGAGTTAGTCTCATTTCTAAGGCTAAAGGATCACAGCTAGAACAGAGGGATGGACAAACACAGTCCTCAAAAAAAAAGAAGAGCACATTAGATAGCATCTAATTAGAGAGCATCACGACATGTCACATGTCGGGCAGCAGGATCATGAGCTCTGGGGGGAGAAGACTACCTCGTTCACTTTTGTGCCTCCACTCATAGTGAATGTTTGCTGAAGAAAATAAGAAAAGAAGTAAGAAAATTTTCCATTTATGTCTAGAGATTCATAGAACAAAAATAAACTCTGCACACGTTCAGAGTATTTGACCTTTTAGCAAATTGACGTTTCTTATGCTTATCTTTATAACATCCTCCAGAAGGCAAATACTGTCATTTTCCTTTTGCATCCATAGTCCAACGTGAAAAATCAAGTAAATGGCCTGTCTTGACTCACCAAGTACGGCAAGACCTTGATGCTCCTTATTTCAATCTGGAGGACTAGATCGTGTGGGTTACTTGATATGTGCTCCAGGGTGGGAATGTATTTACGTCTCAAAATCATTTCAGAGGATATGTGTTTTGCCTGGGCACTTAATTCTGCAGTTCTGAGAAGGGGAAAATGAGATCCGCTGTTAGTCTGACAATTTTCTTTGCTCTGACCATGTGCTGTCTGTTCTTGGCGGAGGACGTAGCCTCTTCTGCTCACTCTGGTCAAAATCATCTGACACTCCTGAGCCCCTTCTTAAAGCACAAGATAGGACTTCAAACTTCAAGCACATTTTTGAGTTTTTATGCTACATGATGGCTTCTCATTTTAATCAGATTAAAATTACATGGATAAAAACCAGGCAGCGTAGTTGAAAGAGCCTGGGCTTTGCTGTCCAAACGGCCTTAAGACTTTCAACTTGGTGACCCTTAAATATTTACTTCCTCTACTCAAGTCTGACATTGCTCATCTGCATTTGGTTGCAACAGTACTTTCTCGTAGGGTTACACTGAAGATTAAATGAGGTAATGTACACATTTTCCAGTCTACGGCTTTGGCCTTAGCTTCAGATTTCCAGCTTGGACTCCTGCAGCAGCCTAACAGCCCTCCCTACTTCCAATCTTATCCCCATGTCGCAACTCTGGACTAAGCAAGAGTAACTTTTTAAAAGACGAAAATCTGAGGGCTCAAAAAACAAAACAAATAACTTCCTCAGCAGCTCTTCCCGCACGGCTGCCTCCTGAATTCAGCATGGTCGACATGCACACACTCCTACGAAAGGAACGTAGTACTCTCCGGCCTCACCTCCTCTCACTCAACCCTCCAGCCTGGCTGCCGTCCTGCTGGACTGTGTCCTGGGCAGCAGACACTGATGCTGTGGCGCTGGCTGTTTCCTACCTTCTTTCCTTTTGCTTGGGCTGCTTCCTCTCATCGGAAAGCCAAAGCCTTTCTCCCCATCCTGGATTTTTGATAAACACCAATCTTCCCAAAGACTGCCTTTCCTTTGCTAATCCTCCAACCAGAAAAGGTGGCCCTGACCTTCCACTTTGACACCAAGGAGTCTTGGATAGATACTCAGAGCAAGGTCGCCTGTGTACCTCCCGACCTTACAGACTTCGTGCTTCTTAAGGAGAATGTTCTGCCTCATGTATCAAGCTGCAGACACACAGCAGGAACTTCACAGTTACTTCATGAGATCCTTTCTGAGGCTCATTAGTTTTCTCTTCCTTCATCAGGCTAATTTTCAATTGATACTACTGCTAGTTTCTCTCATTATTCTGCCTATAATTTACAGTGAGTCAGAAACATTATTAGCAGCTTAGAAGAACTACACTAATGCCAAGCAGGTTTTGTGGGAAGGACTGTAAAGATCTCTATTCAAGCTTGAGAATGTTCGTCTGCATTTGGAAACAAGCTCATGCGGTTGGAAATTCATACTCCCATTAACATTTATTTTGGCTATTTGCTAGTTCTTAGTAGTGTTTCGTAGCCTTGAGAGTAGCAGATAAAGCGCCTCCAGAGGAATGGAGTGTGATGTGATGGTGACTGCCGTTTATTGAGCTCTCCCACTATGTGTCAGGTGCTGGCCAGAAACTAAGGCTGTAAAGACATAGCCAATAAGGCATTTAAGAGGCTCACGCATATGATTTATGCCATTTAAAGCAAGCTCATGGTACAGTCAGTGTTAACACACACGTATACACTTTTTTTAGGATGCAGAAAAGGCGAATGTGCACAGCTAACTACAGGGTAGTATGTGACCCTCAAATCCGGGTCTGGACCTAGTGTGCTCTTCATTTTACTATGTATTTCCTGTTCCTCTTGGAACCAACTTGTGGCAACAAGAATGAAATGCTTCTCTTGGGAAATTCCTACATCTCCTTGTCCCCTACTGCAGCTAAACTTTCACTCCTGAATATTTAAAATTAAATCTCTACATTCGGCAACCTATAGTTCACAGGCTTTGGCGACGCTTGTTCTTATGCTACGAACTATACCACAGTAGGAATACGTGGATGATCCGGGCAGCTGAGGGTAGAGAGAGGGTGGAGTCTCAGTGTCAAAAGCGCCCGTGTTCTTATTCCAGCAAACACGTGACTCTCCAGTAGAGGGAGATGTGTGACTGGGGCATCTGCTCTGAAGCGCCTCAGCCCTCAGTGCGCCGTCCCACAGTGATTGCTACTTCTGGAAACGCCTGCCTTTCTTGTTACAAGTTCAGTCGCCTCCACGGAAGCAAGGGAGGGAAAGGGACTGTTAGATCACGGTTCGCAAATGTGATCTACGCCGGAGAACACAAACGGTCTTTGGTTTTTTGTGCCAAAGCAGATGCTCTGATAGTGGCCACTGAGAAGGATTCAAAGTTGTCTCTACACTTCAGTGGGAAGAATGGTGAGAAGTATGATAAACAGGGCCTGTCTGGAGACTGAATAAAGTATAACTTGTAGGTGTATTCAGCATGCTTCATAGAAGTTTCAGTTATTGTTTAGCACAAGCTCGACTGTGCTTTTACTTCAGAAATGTATCTCAGTTCCTGAACTCAAATGAGGGGATGCGATGTGAATTTAGTATCTGCAGAATCTGGCACACAGTAGGTGCTTAATAAATATCTATTGAAGGAATGAGGCAAGTTAAATGGCTTTATGTTGAAAGAAGGATAAAATTCTTCTTCCCTTCTTAAGGCAAACAGGACACACTGAGCATACTTTGCAAAGGGCCTTGAATGCCATGCTAAAGGTTTGAAGCATTAAGCTATATGAGCTTATAGTTTCCAAGTTTAGCTCATTTCCCTAAAGAGCTCTGTATAGAGAATTCCTGGTAAGTTTAGGGTAAAGCCAGGGACTCACTTTGTCTGTAGGAACCACTTGCCAGCTTCCCTTGTATGATCAGCCAAGTTTGGGGACTACAGCTCTAAAGTAACACTGTGCCACTGCAATTCTAAGGAGACTGATGGGAGATCTTAGTTTCTGATTCCCCAGGCTCTCGGTGTTGTGTGGTTATTGCGAACAGAACTGTCCCTGCCTTTCTTGAGACCCTGGACCTGCCAGACCTCCTGGTTACAAAGAACTTTGCTACAGTCCCCTCCCTCAGGAAGAGAGATGAGAATTGTGTGTAACTTTTGCAAAGCTGCAGAGAGATTAATGTGCCGCAGCAGGAATAAATCACAGATGGAGGAAATGAATGAACTGCATGTTTCTGAATTTCAAATATCATTTCTGGAGATGAATGAGTGTTTCCGCTTTCTGAGTTCAGTTAATTTTCTTACAAACTGTGTCTAGCATTTGCCATTGCAGCCGATTATTTGACATGTTCCAGTATGAAAATCTGGTCATTACAAAGAGTGTAATTGAATTGACCCCTGCCCTGAAACAACACTTTGCAAAACACATGTGCCTTCATACCGATTAGTTCTCCCAGGCCATTATTTTCCAGTAAAGTACGGCACCATCGGGGCAGTGGATGGTGCTCTAATTAGGAAAACATAAGCTCCTTATTGTTGGGGAAAGTTACAACAGAGAAGGGACAGATGGAAATCCAATAAGGACATAGCTTGTCCTAAGACTTCAACTAAATATCTCTTTATCTCCAACACTACCTTTCTGCAGGGGAAAATGTTAAAACAAAACATTTTTGACTTAACGGACAGAACAGGACTTGGTCCCAGCAGACAGAACTGAATTTCAGGGCAGCCACTTTACAGCCTTAGGATGGAGCTAATTCCTTTACAGTTCTGATTCACAGCACACTTCTCTATAAATAAGAACACATTATTATCTGCTTCACAGTGCTATATAGGGAGGAACAAAAAAATGAAGAAAATACCCGAAATATAGAAAAGTGCTTAGTAAATGGTGGCAAGGATGCAGTATTGTTGACTAGGTTACAAGATTAGTCTACCATTTTGGTTCCAATATTATTTATAATTCAATCTTATTTACAGACACAATTGAGACCATATGGTCTACTCAATAAAGAACATTTCATATTATTTTGTTCATGGTTCTATTTTCTATGACAATATGCTAAATATAGTCTCATGTTTGCTCTCTCTCTTTAGGAATAAAAACTACTAATGGTGAAGGGGAGGGGGAGGGAGAGCCAGAGAAAGAGAAGAGAGAGAGAGAGATGGGGGTAGATGGGGGAGGGGGAGGGAGAGACAGAGCATGTTGTGTAATGGGGGGAAGGAGACTGATCATACACTCAAGAAACTGTATAAAATCTCTGCTCAAGTTTAAAGAAAAAGACTGTTACACACATAACAATAAAGGTAACCAATAATATTAACAGTAACTTAGAATTCCTCTGGAGGCCATTTTTGTTTTCATTTCCCTCCTAACTATTCTCCTTCCATAGGTTAACTCTCCTGAATTTATGGCAAACAATCCCCTAATTATATTTATAGTGTTATCCCTAGTAATATCCAAAACATGTGCAGAATCACACATATATATTTACTATGACTTGCTTCTCGAGGTCCATATTGTGTTTTTGGCTCATCCACGTGGGTGTACGTAACAGTTGTTCATTCATTCTTACTGTTACGGTCACTGTATAGCGTAAGTTATATATCCATCCTGTATTTATTACTTTAGATTTTAGTTACAGTATTAGCACCAATATCATTATACCTATTCTATGCAGAACACTCTCTGGGAGTACATACCTAAGATACGAGTTGCTTGGTAGTATTTTCAACTTTACTAAATAATATTAGTGTTCACCAAAGTTGTTGTTCCAGTTTATACAGTAGAGGAAAGTTCTAGAAATTCCATATCCTTTTCAATACTTGGAATTTACTAGTCTTTGTAATTTTTGTCAATTTAGTGAATGTGAAATGGCATCTTACTGCAGTTTAATTTGTTATTCCTTGATTATTATTTTAATCATGTTTTCATATTTTGATAAGTTGTGTTTTCTCTCGTATATTTTAAAATCCTTGCCCATTTCTACAGGGCTGTGTGAATCTTTCTGGTTCTCCACACAGGCCGTTCTAAGTAGTGTTCTTTTATCAGCTATTTATATTGCAAATATCTGTTCCTTTCCCTTTTCAATTCATATTACCTCAGAAAAGTCAAACATAAGATCCAAAGGTTTTCATTTCTCTAAACTGGGGGTGTGAGTAGCATACAGACAGATTTCAAAATAAATAATTCATTACTGTGGCTTAGAAGAAATATATTCAGGAATAATTTTGCTCAAGCTTGCAGAAAAAGCTTGAAGAGCTTATTAAACTAAATTAAAAACAAAAAGTCAGCACTGTGATGAAAGCCTTCATGCCAAGACTCCAAATATAGAAAAAATTTATCTTCAGCAGTTTACTATATTCAGAGACAATACTTCAGACTGCTTTCTTTACTTATAAGACATTTCATTTCTTTCACACGTGTCTATCAGCAGCCAGCACAGGCAAATGTTACCTAGTTCATCTCTGAATTTCAAGTGTAGTCCTGGAGTAAAATTTCTGAGAATAATTTTTCCTTTAATACCGTTTTCTTCAGGCTTTTTCCTTTAATGTAATTCTCTTGAAGTCCTATTTTGGTCAACTCATCTTTGGATGTCAGAGGAGCTGAACAGCCCCACCTGCTTTCCTAAACAACTGTTTCTTGGGACTGAAAAATACACTCCATCAAAAATTCAGGGATTTTTTAGGGCAGTGAACTGCTTGTATGATACGGAATGGTAGATACATGTCATGAGCCATTTGTCCAAACCCAGACATTTCACAATCCCAGTACAGAATCCAAATGTAGACTGCGGGAGAGAATGATGCGTCACTTTGGGTAAGTCAATCACTTAGGGCGAAAACGTTCAGTCCATGTAGTTTTATCAGTTTTTAACAACCAGGCGACTCTAGGGCAGGATTTTGATAATAGCGGAGGCTACATATGTGTGTGGTGGGAAACATATGGGATGTCTGTACCTTCCTCTCAATTTTGCTGTGACCCATAAAATCTATTAAAAATAAAAGCTAACCTTTTCTGTTTTAAATCTAAGAGGTGTTAAATAAAATTTATGGGAGGCCATTGCTCTGGACTGAGCTCTGGCACTAGGCTCAGGAGACCAGAACATGTCAGAATAAAATCACTCACACTAGGTACCATGTAATCAAACTGAACTTTGAAATGGGCCACTTTTTTTTTTTTAAGGGTGATTTACAGCAAGCAATCAGAAGGGGCTGTTTACCCTCATCAACATGATAAGGAATTGCTCTCACTTCAAAGCCTACTAGGAAAGTAGCTTCCAAATGACATAACTGATTTTTGTTCCTTGTTTCTGCTTTCTTCAGCCCTTTCTTCCTATAATGCCAACCCCCTCTGCTGAACTCACTGGAGCACTTATTTTAGATAACACTCTGCCCAATTCATAAATTGCTAATAAAATCCAATTTGATCTTGAAGCTAAATTTGTTGGAATTTTTTTTTTAAACAAGGAAGATGAGCTTTTGAAGACCCATTTGGGAATGGCATTAAATAATGTGGAAAAAAACCAAGCAAGCAAGCAAACATAAATAGTTCCTGCCGTAACAGCATTAGAGAAATAACTCCAGAAAGGACAACAACAGTAAAGCAAGAAGGGCTTACTCGGGGCCAGCAACAGTCTAACATGCTTCACCAGAAAGCACTCAGCTAATCCCCACAAGGACCCTGAGGGGTAAGAACTGCTATTATACTCCTTTTACATGTGAAGTAATTGAGACTCAGAGTTAAGACTCCTTCGAGGTCATGCAGCCAGTTAAAGGAAGAGCTTCGTTAGGGGTTGGGAGGTTCTCTTGGAGCCCTCTACCTTTCCTAGCTTCTGCATTACCATCCATGTTCTAAAGGGGTGCAAAAGCCAGGCAGGTGAACAGATCACAGAACAATATACAGAGGACATTTTCACAAAGCTACAGTGCAGATACTAAATTTAGCAATACAAGTTCAGGATTTCACTCCTGTCCGTAAGTGTGAGGATCTCATTCAATTTCCTGACAGTATTTTTCCTGTGATCAGGCCATAAAGAGTAGGAAAAAAACACTAAGATCTTTGTAACGTGTAGCGCTTACCATCTAGCTGACACTGTGCTTTACTGCACTTAAGACCGTGTGACTGTAGGATCCTAGGGGCAGGGGGACACACTGTGGCATGACTTCACCATGCTGGAGGTTCTGTTGCACTGTGGACTCATTCCACAGCAGTGCCAAGGACTGTGGAGTTTAATTCCACTTCAAGAAAGATCCGTCCCAATAAAAACCCAAGTTAGTTATCTTCGTGTACTTAAAGACTTACACGAACATCAGACAAACTGTGCATTTAATCTCCACAGAATCAAATAACCTGTGGTCAGCAGAGTCATCTAAAGATATAACATAATGAACAGAAAAAAAGGAAATACCGAAGCCACATCCATGTATCAAAATCTATAGGCACTTACTCTCTCACTAAGAGCGGGGACGCCTTAGAAGGGTGCAGCTGGAAGCCAAAATCAACCCTATCAAAGGGAAAGATGGATCAGAGAGACACTGAAACCCTTGACAACTCCATGATATTTCTCATCATCCTTGCAATCAAAGAAAACAATTTTGCTGCCCTTTAGGAACATCGGCCCAACACAGCTGCTGGTGCCTCTGTGGAGTTCACCACCATCTCTGGAAATAGAGCAGCTGATTCTTGAAAACGTGTTAGAGTTTAAACGTGGTACTCTCAAAATTCATAGAAGAAACTGTCTCAGTTAATGTATTCATGACATAGTATCACGGACTTTACAATGAGGACTACAAGTGTCCACCAATGTTTAATTTTCCTTTCTCCTATTACAATAAGAGGACACCCCCATCCAGGCATTATGACCTTAAGGAAGCACAGGGCCACTCATTACATTTCCTGCAACCACCATTAGAAAACTGTTTAGTTGTTTAAAGTTAAGTATTTGCCTATAACTCTGCAATTGCACTCTTATATATATACCGAAGAGAACTAATAAGAGAAATAAGTGCATACTTTCTCAAAAAGATTTGTACAAGAACGAATTCATAATAGTCTCAAATTGAAAATAGTTCAAATGTCCTTCAACACAAAAATGGATAATTACCATGTTCATAGCAACACAATTTGTAATAGCTAAGTTTTGGAAACAGCCTAAATGCCCAACAACCAATGAATGGCTAAAGAAAATGTGGTTTTTCTACACAATGGAGTACTACACAGCCATAAAAAGGATAAACTAGAGTCATTTGTATGTAAATGGATGTTCCTTGAGAACATACTTTTAAGTGAAATAAATCAGACACTTATGAGTACACATGAAATTGTTTCTCTGATATGAGAAACCATAACTGTAAATAAGGACAAAGAAGTGTAATAGATATTATATAAAAGGAAGATAATACACAAAGGAGAGGAACACTAGAAAGAGAGAAGGGGGAAAAGCAGAAAGGCAACAAAGGAAAGAAAAGGGAAAGGGAAAATATGGAAAATTATGAATAAACCTGCTGTAAATAGGGAGAGAGGGAACAGAGGGGAGGGGTGGGGAAGAGGGGGGAGAAGCAAGATGCATCATGTACAGGTACAAAATAAATGTGATGAATGTGATCATTATATGTAAAATGTACCAATACATGTTCTTGGTTTAAAATTTAAAAAAAAATGGATAATTGTGTTATATTCATGCAATGAAATAATATATAAGGCAATAAAATGAAAAAGACCACTGAAATACAAAACAACATGGATGATTCCTAAAAACATTATGTTAAGCCAATTAAACCATACCCCTCCCAAAAAAAGAATAAAGACCACCACATGAAAATATATATATATATATATATATATATATATATATATATATATATATATATATATATATACTGTTTAAGAATAGGCCAAACTAATACATGGTGAAAAATTCAGAATAGTGGTTATCTCTCAGGGTGTGGTTGACTAGAATGAACGTGAGGACTGAGCCTGAGGAAACTTTATGGGATGCTGTATCTTGATCCGGGTGGTAATGACTATATAGATGACTATTTTTATTAAATTCTATTGATCCGTAAATTTCATTGTATGTAATTATGCTTCAAATGGATCAGGGGAGACACACACACACACACACACACACATGCCCTTCAAGTACTACAGCTGGTTCTAACTCAAGAACTAAAAGCAAAGTCAATATGCTATTTGTTCAGGCAGCAAGCTAATGGATGAAGGAATTTTCTTGTATTTATAGCTCTACGATTATAATTTAGAATCCAACAAACCATAGTGGAGTTCTGTGACACAACCTGGGGTCCCCAACTAGTTTTTTCAACACAACAGACTGTTCGCAGACAGGAACCGTACACACTTCCCCATTCTGAACCCCCCGCCGTCCAAGAACCTTCTTTCCTGCCAACCGAGTGATCAAAAGCAGCTGGTATGTTCAAACAGAATCACCCTTTCACAATGAAATACTTGGTGTAACTATATGAAACCTTGAGAAGTTCATACGGTTCAACCTAATATTTACATGAAATCAAAGCGTGAGCTAAATCAGAGAAGAAAGTGACCAAAAAGGAGCCGATAAGCAGACAAGTCCTTCCCCTGGTCTGACTTCTTCCGCCACGGCACAGATGGCTCCCGTGACGCTACGCTGCGCAGTGTCCTGAGCCGGGCGGTCTCGCAGCACTGACACTCCGATGACCCAACGTGCAGGCATCGGAGCCCGAGGCCGCCGTCCCCACCCAGTGCCCGGGATGCCCGGCAGGGCTGCAGATGCCTTCAGGCTCTTGGTCCAACAGGTTTACTGATACTCTGGCTCTCGGCTCGCTCTTGGCTCCAAGCACCGTTAGGGCAGATGGGAGAGCCCGGGAGCTTGAGGTGACAGATCTCTGAAATTTCCAATTAAGCCGGCTTGATTTTTATAGCCACAATATAAAAAAAGGAGAATCAGATTTCAGAAAAACGCCTATCTCCCCCTTTTAAACTCCAAAATGAGACTACATTTCCCATTACCGACAATAACCTGGAAGTGTGTAAGAGTGTGTGTACATCTTCCCCACTCCCATTCTTATTCCCTATGCCAACCCTGGAGTTGAAATAACCTGATAATTTAAATACTTGAAGTATAATCCCTTTCTATCCCAGTGAAGAAAACCCTACTAGAGTAGCTTCTAAACTAGCTATGTTGGAGCCCTGTAACTTTCCATTCGATTATCCTTCTTAAGTCAGAATTACTTTTCATATGCAACAGAATTAGGCTTTTGGGGGCAAAAACTGCCACATGGAGGCAGCTAGGGTACTGGCCTCTCTGTAGGATGTGTACTCAAGTTTTAAATGCTCGCTAGGCATTTGGATCCATATATTTGCACTTCTGGGAAAGTGGATGATTCTTTTCATAGCACCACTTTTGGATCTGGAACCCCCAGGTCTTTATACTCTTCAAATATCTTACTAGCTTAAAAAAAAAAGATATTGTTCAGCATGTCCTTTCCCCCTGTCCACTATTTAAATCCACCCTAGGCCTCTGTACTATGTAGCGCCCCTAGAATTCCTGATTACCATAGACTCGAAGAATGGACAGATAGCAGATAAGAGAAGAGGGGACTTCAGTGATAATCTTGTCCTACCCACAGTTTACATGAAAAATCTCCAAGAGCCAGAACCAAGAGTGACTTGCAAAAGAATGCACAGCAACAAATGTGGTGCTCCAACTCCCAGGCCCACGGTGTGCTCGTATTTGTGTTAGACTCGGAGTACTCTGAAGTGTGACCGGAGACAGAGCAAAGGGGAATGGGGACATAATTAAGGTGCTCCAGAACCTTGTTCTTTGACTGGCACCAAAGCAGACAAAGAAAAGAGGGGAAAAGAGAGAACTCTGGGAAAGGGCCATAGAGTTAGCAACTATTGAACAGTCACAGGATAACAAGCCAGTGGAAACTATAAAATATCCAGTGTTTATGACACATATTCCACGTGTCTAGAAGTACGTCAAGCAACCTAATGCATTATCTCATTAAAACCTTACGATATGGTAATAATTATAGTAATACATGGGGACTTTTTATATACCCTATAGGCAGAACATTGTGGTAAGCATTTTATAAACAGTATCTGATTTCATTTATACAACACGATTATGAGTTTGATACTGTTAATATGCACAGAAGAAAGATGGGCAAACTGATATTCAAAGGGTATAAGGAACTCTTGCGAAAATCACACAACTGGTAAACAAAGAATCAAATTAAATCCCAGGTCACTTGATTAAATAACCTAAGACTGTAAAAGTATTAATATTCTGGATGTCAATACGTGTTGCTTAAAAATTAACACATAACTATGGCTGCATCAACATTCCTGGTCTTTTATTTTCCTCAAAAATAACTAGATCAAAATATAATTCAGTATTTTATAAAAATAATCTAATTGTCTAATCTATTTATGTTGCAAGCTGGAGTGAATCACAGTTTTGGCATTGCACCTAGAACTGGTACTGATTGTGGTATGTTTCTAAAATCCTGTGTTTTAGCACTGAAGAAATAACTGAATAGCTCTTTTAAGTGCAAAAGGAACTGGGTTTAATACACGTATATTCAGAGAGAGAAAGGAGGGAGGTGGGGGGAGACTGGGGGCAGGGAGAGGAGAAAGGAAGGCGGGGAGTGGGGGCAATATGAGGGAGAGGAGGTAGTACATACCACTTCTAGGATTCTGTAGGAGATCATGTTGTCTAATAATTTCATCACTGTAATTTTAAAAATCAGTAGTCCTGTTAACCAAGTCTATTAGTGATGCATGCTATAAAAAGCATGGTGGCTTGTCCTAGACAAACTGACAAGCTTTGTTCTTTGCTTTTGAAATTCAAGGCATTATTTATATACACTCAGGCACAACACAGAATCTTTTCTTTAAAAGAGACTTTTACACCTATCTGTACAGAAAAATAGAAATATTTGAATAAGAGCTTGTCTTATTCTAGCTAAATTACTGGCTAGAAAATAGTAAAACCCCCTGAATGGTGCTGAATGATTTAAAGGAAGGTTGATTTTACTCCTTTGCATGGCACTTGGTTCTGCTCTTCCTTGTCCTCTGTAAGGTGCTGTGATCCTGCACTGAAAGATAGCAACATGGGACCCTGAGGGCTTGTTTCCAGGTGGCAGGCTGGATTTAACAGCTTGCCAAGTCAAGTTGGTGTAACAGTTATTGAAAGGCCTTTCCCCCTGCTTTTTGGTTCTCAAGGGGTCTGGCTATATTTAGCTTCTTTTTTGGAGGGACAACAGTCTGAATGAGGATGAAGCATGATCCTGGAGTAACGCATGGGTAAAACAGGAGTAACGAGGTTTTTATATTCATCTGTCTAGCCACCCTCTTCCTCACCCTAACGGTGGGCGCAGAACATGTGTTTATAAAAACATATGCAAGGACTAGGACGGAGTAATAAAGAGTTACATGTGGGCTTGAACGTTGGCTCTGCCTGTGTGATTTAGATGAGGCTTCTCAACTCTGAGAACTCAAGTTTCACTATAAAAGAGCATCAGTAATACTGTCTTATTTCTCTGTGAATTGGGTGGGGATTAAATGAGAAAGTGCCTATCACACAGCCAGACATGATAAGCGGGCATATTAGGTACTATCATTCCTCTGTCGGGTATGAGAAAACCGATGCTGGAAAGGGGTAAGTCTCCAGCATAGTAATTGACGGAGAAAAGACCCCATCCGAGGAGTATGAGAAACACACATGTTCCTCACGGTAGCATAATGAGCTCATAACGGAAAAACAGTCCCCTAAATGTGGAGTTTCCTACACAATCAGAGCAACCAAAGTGGCGTGAGAGTGGGGTGCAGAGGTGTGGGCCAGGAGAGCACAGGTCCTGGTTGGGTCTTGAAAATCCACTAAGAACATCTTAGAATGTCAAGGTGCAGGAGACATTATACAGATTGACGGGTCTATGCATAGGCAAGGAGAAATAAAACAGTAAAATGCTCCATAAAGCTCTACCCTAGAGCTTTGAAGGGAGGCGACAGAGGGGCAGAGGTTGAACCAAGATGCTCTCCTTGATCTACTAGGTGATTAGGAGCCACGGACGTATTTTAAGCAGACGCGTAAACACAAGGGTTAAAATGGCTGGAAGTGAATCACACTTGAATCTTTTCCATTTTCACTTGGAAAGAGAACATCCCTCCCACCAGGCAGGCTCATCTAATGTTTCCATGCCAACCAATCGCCGAGGCCTGGAATAGGCTAAGTCTAAGGCTGGGGAAGCGGTACAGGTACAGAAGAGAGAGCAGGGGCAAAGGTCAGGGTCAGGGTCAAACTGCTGTGGAGGCGGGCTGCAGTGGGATGGAAGGGAGCATACTACAGAGGAAAGAGAGAAGCAGCAAGAACCAGGAAGGAGGGTTGGGTAAATCTGGTTGTATCTGAATTAACTGAAAACTGGGCAGCACTACACATGCATGTACACACACACACACACACACACACACACACATACACACTTTTTTTTTTTTTTTTGAGCTCAAGTGTAACCTAACATTTTTCCATGTGAACTTATGGAATTTAAGAACTTCTAAGTGGTTCATTTCTTATTCACTAGAAATCAAATGACAAACATCAGCACTGATTCTTCAGAAGCCTAAGCAACATTTTCAGTCTTCCTTCTGGAATCATTCAGTCTTGAACTACTTTTGTTAAGAGTTGGAAAACTGTAGGATCTGGTTCAATGTTGGTTTCCAAATTCCGAGGCAACTATGGCTGAATGTTGTCAAAACTGAATGTCATTCCAGGAGCTGGTCTTCCCATTAGCTTCAGGATTACATTAGACTTTTATGCAAGAAATCTGAGACTTTCAAAACTATTCTCAGCTTAAACATGAGCTGAGGAACTAAAGAAAGTTAAAATGAAGGAAGGAAGGGAGCAATGGAGACACAGGAAGGGAGAGGAAGGAGAAAAGGGAGGGGAAGGGAGAGAGAAGGGAAGGAAGGGGAGAGGGGGAGAGAGGGAGGCGGAAGGAGGGAGAGGGAAAGAGAGAGGGAAGGAGGGAGAGAGGGATGGACGGAAGGGGGAGAGAGAGAGAGAGAGAGAGAGAGGCAGGCAGACTGACAGACATCAATTTTCAACTTGGCTGTCTATTTGGACCACCAGGGGAGCTTTAAGATATAACTGACGCACACTACTAGAGACTGTTAATAGATTTAGGTTGGTTCTAGACATTAAGAGCTCCCCAGATAATTCTAAATGCAGTCAAGGTTAAGAAATGCCGGGATAAAGCAAGAAGGGACATCTGGTGGAGTAAGCCTAGAGATTGTTTTTTGGTCCCTTCCAGCAGAGCAATCACATGTGGATTGGATGTTGTAGGAAAGAGGCTGGGACATGACTCACCCAATCGTGGCTCTTCCCTTAATCAAGACAGTACGATCTAAATTCAAAGGAGGGCGGTAAGGTAGACTAAGGCATTCTTTGACTGTTGTTTTCCCTACCTCCCCAGGGGGAGGGAGCACCCTAAAGTGAGGACTAGCTTCTTGCATTAGTCATCTTTCTTGTTGCTGACACACAGTATCTGACACAAGTCAAGGGAAAGCTGAGGGAAAGGTGTGTTTAGCTCACAGTTTCAGGGGATTCAGTACATACTCGGCAGGCTCCAAGGCAGAAACCTCATGGTCCACGGAGTGGCAGAGTAAAATTGCTTAGTTCATTCAGGGAGGAGCCAGAACCAGAAAATGGTGCCACAGAGGAACTGACAGAAGACCACACAGAGCCCCCAAGATCAGGCCTCCAGGACCCACCCAGACATACCCAGGAGTGTGCCCCACTAATCTGCTAGGTGTGTATTAACTCAGTACAGTTGACACATCAGGATTAACATCCACACTACATTTGCCCTTCAATTCCTTAGACTTATCGGAGTATCTGGTATGTGGGAAAGCAACAGTTGATTGTAAAAAGAATAAACAAAATGTTTGAGGTGAAAGCATGAGAAGTGAATGTTCAGAGACTCCATTTTTGCCACATTAATTTCCTACTACATTCAAGAAATCAAGAGCATGAGAAAAAGCAGCAAACTGAGGTGGGGAAAAAAAAAAAACCCAAAACAAGCACAACCAGATGTCTACTAATTTCAATGGATTTAATAAATACTTAAGGAACTAATTTCTGTTCAGGTATATGGTAGACCCTTAGAAATACAGACTGACACTTTTAGCAAAAGATCAAGTTCTAAAAGCACTGTACGGTGGTTCTACGTCGACCTATGAAAACTGCAGTATTTTAAGAAGTCCTTACTTCATCGTTAGTATGATATGGCTGATTTTGGCTAATGTGGCTTATCAGTTGTGGCGAGTAGTGTACTTTTGGACGAGGACAGAGCAGATCATTAGGCACCACACAAAATGAACTATTCTTCTCAACCTAATTTCACCAAGTAAAAACTCTTAAAAATAATGAAATTAAATTATCAATACCATGGCAGGTCCCTGATTTTTTTGTTTTTAAATTCAAATGTTGTTGGTCAGGGAAATCTACAAGTCTTATGCCTTAGCATTTAGGCAAAGCTTCACAAACACCCAACAGGTATAAATGATTTCCAAAGTCCTGTGAGGCACTTTTATGCATTTTCTTCAAAATTTAGGGCTGAGGAGGACAGGATTTTTGGAAAACATAAAGACTAGATGTACTGCAGGTGTGAGATAAATGTGATATAATGATGCTACTTAGCTTTTTAAAGATTTCAGTGGCGACAGACGACTCTAAAACGACGGTTGAAAACTCAGAGAAAGTGGGAATTTAAAATTTGTTACATGTAAGAGGGTCGGAAGACAATCTTCTTACCTATCATAAAAACAGGCAGGTAGAGAATTTATATAAAAGTACTGTTTTAGGTAAAAGATAAGGCTTTAATCCTGGAAAATATTCTCACTGCTGATTTTGTGAGTTTTTATTTTACACTACTGCATTATATGCAAAAAAAAAAAAGTGCACGTGTTCTGAGTTTTGAGTGAAATAATAGCCTAAAACCAGGTGTCACTAGGGACAGCTTCAGGGGCGTGTAATCTTTAGAGTGCACGATCCTGTATTTGGTATGTTTTCTCTCTCTTGATATTCGCAGTGTTTGAAGCCTGCATTTTCATTTTGTACTGGGCCTCAAAATTGAGGTAGTAGGTGCTGGAAGTCAAACTGCAAGTACAATGCAGGATATTATGTGCAGCACGCACGTCTGTTATACCCTTTAACTCTGCCTGGCATATACAGGGCTATCCAGGCTCCAGAATCTATTGGCAGAGGAGGGACAGGGACCTTTTCTCACTTCTGTGGGCGCTGGCTCACTGTAATGAGTAATCCACATGCTCTGAACACCTTCATACCGGAATACAAGCTCTAAAGTGACTGTATAATAGTCAACCTTCCATTCAATATTTAATAATACACAACTAGTTCCATTAAAACTATTTAACATGACAGTAAACGAAATACGAGGCAAATCCTAGAAAAGCGTACACTGAGTTGTGAGTTCATATATTTAAAGAAAGGGTAGACTGAGTCAAAGTACTTGTCTATACCTGGAGAAGAGTGGATAGCTTAATCCTCTCAACTTCAGATTGCTTATTTGGAAACTTTGACCTCCAGACATATTGTAATAAATAAGATACGTGAAAGCTGTTCAAAAATGTCATATTGCACAGTAGGGAGGGACACGGGACAGCACTCTTAGGTTCTAGTCCCAGTTTAGTCCCTGGCAGTAAAACTGAAACCTGGCTTCAGTTTTCTCTTTTCTACAATAGGAATAACAGTAGCACTTATCTCATAGAGGTTTTGTCAGAGTTAAATGAAATAATCCATATAAGGCACATAAAAAACTGCCTGGCACAAAAT
This sequence comes from Hystrix cristata, assembly GCA_004026905.1. Lineage (NCBI taxonomy): Eukaryota > Metazoa > Chordata > Mammalia > Rodentia > Hystricidae > Hystrix > Hystrix cristata. Next base: position 107,168 of record PVJO010002766.1, on the reverse strand, counting down.
AGGCAATTTTTATTAGCTGCTTACTATTGTCTTAAACTACATGTGAATATTCGTTATTATTGTTCTTACTGACCTTAACAAAAAGGAAAACAAACTTGAAGTACAACGCATAATAAACACAACTTTGACTAGTTAAATGAGCTGTAAAAATGTAATCCGAGTGGCTAGGGCTATAGCTTAGCATACAGCAACTCCCCTAACATGCACAAATCTCTAGGTTCAATCCCCAGTACCACCAAAACCAAAAAACAAACAAACATGAAAATCAACCAGTATTTATTCAGGATAATTACTGCAAAGGATGGCTTATTTATTTGGATTTTTGTTAGGCAGGGTACTACTTTTGAGGTATGAAGCAATCAAGCAAAATTTTAGATAAAGTTAAACTCTCTCCAAGCTAGTAACATTTGTGGTACAGCAATTACTACATACCAGCGTACCGATATAGACTAAAATCTTCATCGTCAGGGTGCCCACAGTCCAGTGGAGAGGGACAGGATTCAGCAGGCAGGAAGAGAGCAGCTCAGGGTGGAGGAAAACAGTTTATATGGTGCAGGGGAACATGTGCTTGACTCCACCCGTCCTTGCTGGTTTTCTTAATGCCCTTTTCTCTTTAATCATCATGTTCAATTACCACTGGGAAAATTCATTCAAGGAATATTAAAGAATTCTTAGCATGTATCAAGTACTGTTAAATATGAAGATTAAAGGATGAGTGTCTGTCCATTCCCTTACTCCAAACCCAACCTTCATGAATTGGAGTAGGTGTCCTTTCCTCTCACCTCGTCTATCTGTGAGCATCCTGCATTCCTCTAGAGTTCTGCCTTTTCTGAAAAGTTGTCTGGCTTATTCTAGTAACTGTGTGTAGCTGTGTGTGCTATGAGGTCAAGGAGATAAAAGATTTCTAGAAATACGATTACTACATGGGGAGGGTCAAGAAGGAGAATCCTGGTTGGTAGAACGATCTTTGAGCTTCTTAAAGGTAAAAATGATGCTCTCTTAATCCTATTAAACCCCTGGCGCCTAGTACAGTATGAGGTAGATGGTTACAGCTCCACAAAAGATTTACTGGATAGATGGATAAATGAATCACCAGCCAACCATTACTAACAATGGAATCTGGATTTTAGATCTTGGCATGGAGGGATAGAAGAAGAATGTGATGGTCAACAGAAAAGTCACCCATGGTATTTTTGTTCTTCCTTCCACAGAAATAAAAAAATGAGTGGCAGACTGTGGTTTCAGGAGAAAACAAAACAAAACAAAAAACTCCCCCAGATATTCAAAGAGTCCTCCTCCTTTCTATTCCTGGCACAAAATTAACTGTCTGAAGACAAAGTCTTTCATTCAACAATTCAGGATGCAATTAAAATGCAAATGATTAAAAGAGTGAGGATAATGCTAATGAGTCTCAAAGTATAAATGAAATATCAAAATCTGTTTTGCTGTAAAGGCAGCACCAGTTTAGAAGGCAAACTCTAAGCACTTCAGGGGATAAAGTAATTTCTTCCCTACCAAACAAGTCCTACAGGGAGACTTAGTTTAACTTAACCCAAATAACAAACCTGTGAACTAGGTATTATGTCCATTTTATAAATAAGACTGCTAAGATAGAATTTATAGTTGATAAGCTGTAAATTCTGGTCTAGATGCCAGGTCTGTCCTGAGGAAGTCAACCCAAAGCACAGAACCAACGGAAGTTCCACCAATGTGAATTTACTTAGACTCTCCACAAGATCAACTTCACTGCATTATAATAAGCATGATCTTCAATGAGAGAAACACCTGGTGCTACGGTTTAGATCTAGAATGTCCCCCCAAACTCTCATACATTCAGAGGTAGAGTTCCTGGAAGGTGATAGGATCATGGGGGCTCTATATCTGCCTTGACAGGAAGTGGGACCTGGTTGGATGTGGGAACTGGGGAAGCGTATGAGTGAATAAACATGAGACAGTAAAACTGCTGTTGTTAGCTAGCTCTGTGCCAAATACGAGGCAGGAGGATGCACACGGCTGACTCCATCATTCTCTTGGAACAGTGGCCGAGAGAATGTTGAGTCCAAGGTTGGAAGGAAGAAGATACAAATCAACTTGTAGCACAATCCACAGATTTTAGGGCTGTTCCTTAGGCATCATGAAACTCATGGCCAAGTGACCTTGGAAGCAGATGTACCACCGGAGCAAAGTTCCCCGCCAGGCTCCATTCCACACTCTTCCTTACCCTGCCCAGGCTCCTGATCAGGACTTTAGTGGGGTAGGTGGTGGGGTGGAAAGATATGCTACTATTCAGAGAAAAAAATGAAGAAAAGTAAAAGAATGTCTAGAGATTCTTTTGATTATATGCTGATGTACCTGGTGTATCTTTCCCTTCCCACCAAAATCAATCAAGTATGCCTTGGTTCCCTGGAACAGAAGGACTGACTGTGTTGAGAATGAGCTTTGCCCTGGACCCTTCCCTTACTCCAAGTCTTCTCACTAATAAGCTGTAGCCTGTTGTGTACAAATGTAAGTCTGTTTCAAATTAGGCCCTAATGAAAAGAGTTACAGAGTGCGGAGAACAAATGAAGCAGCCTGAAAGGCCTTGCAGTGTAGATGTTTCCTGGCACCCTAGTCCCAGCACGGAGTCCTGCAGCCTGAGGCCACAGGCAGACTTTAAAGACGTGCGGTCGGCCCAGCTGGTACTGGACTGCCACAGGATTTTCAAAGATCTTGGCTTGTATTGTAATATTTTTTTCGTATCTGCATAAGAAGAGAGACTTGGAAGTTATTCATTTAGTCACATAATATGTATTTATTCAGGAGACTTCTTTATTCCGATCACTGTGGCATAAATCATTAGAGATAAAATAAAATTAAGATATTCACTGGGATTTGCAGGTCTGATACTGCACAGTCTCTCTAGCTCAAAGAGCTTTATGGTGAAACTTCCATAAGGACCAGAGCGGTCACTATTTTAACAGATTAGTTTCAAATACTGGTATCCTCTAGCAAATTTCACTGCAGAAAGCCTTACATGCCTATTGCAAGGATTAAAGCAGGGTAATCCTTTGCAAGGCACATAGCAGGTGAGGTGGCAGGAAACAGTCCTTCCGGTGTGCATCTGCACACTTTGTGAACTGCCTGCAGATCTGGAGCACGAGTAGCATGAGGAAGAAGTCAGTGCTGTTCTCCATCGCGGTATCCTTAATCTCTACTGCAGACTGGTAGCTTATAGGAAAGTACATACACCATGTTTATGGAGTAAAAGAATCAACGCAGTAATGAATCAACCCAGGAAACATCACGTTACACAACGGGGCAAGAGGCCAACCTGAGTACATCTGTCATATTACAGCCTTTGAAGCCAAAGCTGTCTAAGGAAATAGTAAGTCTGACTAAAATGTGGACTTAGAGCAGAAGTAAAATAAACAAGCTTTCAAATTCAAAACAGACTGTGAGCGAGAGGCTAGGAAAGGGGAAGAATGTACAGCGGAAATAGAAGTCACGTGGTTACGGACGCTGGCGATATCTGAAGAGCGGGCAGTGCTACATGCAGTGAATCTCTTTATCTTCCTGCTTCTACTGGAATTCTTTGCCCTGGGGAGACACTCGTTCAGGTTGCAAAACATCAGACGGACTGACAGAACGGGGCATTCTGGAGCCACGGAATCCTGGCCTATCCCTTCAGGCCTCATGAGGTGTAGAGAAGCGAATACCTAAAAGGTCACCTGTGCTCCTTTGCTTGCTTCATGAAGGAGGAAAAGAAGGGGACAAGGGAGGCGCATCCCACTGCTGAGAAAATGCCCACCAACAGCCTGTTCTACTCTCTCTGTGTCCTTCAGGGAAAAGAGGAGCTTTATAATACATGGTGACTATCACCAATATTTTATTCACTGCGTCCACGTGCCAGGTATTTAAAGGCAGTATTTTATTTAATCCTCCAACTACTTTATGGCATCACACCATTATTCCCATTTTCACAGATAAAGAAACCAAGGCAAGAGAGAACAATTTGTCTAAGGCCACAGAGCTAATAAGTGGTAGCGTCAAGACTCAAAAGTTTTTCTCTCTGGTGGAATCTGGAAACTGTGTTTTTAAACACCACTTTTCTATGTTTTTAAAATACGACCTCAGAGTGTGTAGCTATGTCTAGTCTAGTTTTGTGATCTGGGAGGAATCATCCAATCTCTCTGAATTTCAGTGTTTTATCTATAAAACAAAGCAATAGCTTCTAACTCACAGGATTTTTGGGAGAAATATATGGGATAATAAATATAAAATGCCAGCATACTGTTAACAAAAAGAAAATGCATGACATGTATTCCCCTCCAGTTCCACGTCCTAGTGTGCGTCAAGGACAGCTGATTTCCAAGGTGGCTGCAGCCCAAGGGTCTAGAGTTCCCTAAGACACTCAGTGTAGCAGAGCGAAGCTGCCGCTTTCTGCTTCTCTGGGCTGGGTAACAGGCCCAGAGACTTCTTCTGGCCGACTGTCTGCAAGCTATAAATCATGGCCTATCGGTGAGCTACTGAATCAAGTTAATGAGGCGTGACCATCATTTAAAATGAGAGAGAATCATAGAACGGAAAATAGCAATGTACTTTACACATAAAAAACATGTCAGGACTCCCTGATGAAAATTTTCTTTCACCTTTATGTGTGTGTCACGATAAAGAATATGTTTCATATTTTTTGGCCAAAATATTTGAAAGTTTCTGGGTTAACTCACATAATACCTTCAAGAGTCAATTCAGATATTCCTGCATTAAGAAGCAATCAAGAACTTCAGGGCTAACTAAGGACCTTCCCAAACACATTGCACATAACTGTCTTCCCCTTGTCCTGACTAGAGGTGAGTTTCTTGAGATAGGAAACTTGATAGTTACTGATGAGCGTTCAGGATCTATTACAGGTTCGGACACAGAACATATACTCAAAACATACCTCATGAATGAATATATAAATCACGGCAATCACAGCACTGCTATCATTATTATCATTATTATAACGGTTCTCGCAGTATGGGGATTGAACCTGGGGCCTCGTGGGTGCTGAGGTAAACACCCCACCACTGAGCTCTATCCCCAGACCTACAGCAGCGGTCCCTACACCTGACTTCACATCAGAGAGGTTACTTGTATGAACTCTCAAAATTGGTATCTTTTATTAACAACTGAACAAGGGTGCAGTTTTTCTTTCATATTCTTTCCTATGTCATTTCACTCCCATATCGATGGACTTACTTTTCTTTCTAGCCTTCTCCATCCTCCCAGTGCCTTGGGTGCTGTAACTTTCTTTTATCAAAAGCAAGGATTGTTCTCTAGCCACTTACACTTCTCTGTGAATTTAAACTCTTATATCTCTGACCTTAGCAGCGTTTAGATATAAATGGATGCACCTTGAGACCATAATGGTGAATAAAATAAGTCAGATACACAAGCTTAAATATCACAAGGTTTCTCTTACATGAGAAACTCAAAATATAAATAAAAAGCAAAATGTAAGATAGATAACAGGAAATTGGGAGTTATATGTTTTGCAATTGGGAAGAGGACCAAAAGATGGAGGGAGGAGAGGCAAAGAGAATGAAAAAAAGAATTGAGATGTGTTATGTACATCTACCAACTCCCCTGCTAGGAATGTAAACATTATGTACTGCAAACACGTACTAAAAAAAAAAAAGATGTATCATTGTTTATAGCAGAAAAAGGCTTGTTCTCTATTAAACCAGCTGGTGGGTTGAGGGGAGGGCCTATTTTAGAGGATGAACTTGGAAACTCACTCCACCCAGGCAGATGGCCACTCTCTCTGCCCATGTAGAAAGCCTCAAGGTATCTACAGTAAAACTCCTATTCCTACCCCAGTACCCCAAGACCCTAAATGTATCTACATTGGAAAGAGTGACAATGTACTTAGGTAATATTTTGGAAAAATATTTTATTCATATCTTTAACACTTTATTTTACTTTCTTGTTTCTTCTTATTGTGTTGGGGATCAAACGTAGGGCCTCTCTCATCCTAGGCGAGCACCACACTACTGAGTTACATGCCCAGCTTCACTTTACCTACTTTTAAGGTTCTACAACTCTGACAGTTCATGGAATGCAAGATCTGGATTGCCCATTGAACCAAATGTTTCCACATCATCCCTACAGAGCATGGCCAGAACGGGCTATTTTCTCATACTGCCCGAGAACAAATGCATGAAGCAACCATCGATTCCATCCATATGGCATTATGAAAGTACTTCACGCACCTCATGCAAAAGTTTAAAAGGAGGAAAACAACTACAACTAGTGTGGAAAAAAGAGAGAGTTGGCTTCAGTTTAAAACGCTGCTTGACTTACATAGCGCTAGTCTCCTTTTCCTACCATCAGAATTTCATGCAGACACTTCACTCCATCTGCAAGGAGTGAAGCCAGGTACTGCCAGATTTTTGGAGGATGCATCCTTTCCAACATGGCCAGAAGTAAGAAGGGAGCGTGACTCTGTGTGTGTGTGTGTGTGTGTGTGTGTGTGTGTGTGTGTGTGTGTGTCTGTCTGTGTGCGTGCATGCTGAGGGTAGAGGAGGTAAGGTGAGGAATAGTTTTGTGGTACATCCAAGTATTATACTAAGATAAATGGTCTATTACATAGCTGAGAGGTTGCTTACTTCTTATTTAGGTTGTGGCTTCATAGAAAAGTACAAATAATACCAAAGCGAGCCCCTATCCTATAGCACGGTATATCCTGTATAAAACCCCCAGGGGATTATGTTTGACTTTCTCCTCTCACTTAACCTATTTCTTTATCCAAGAGTGCTAACAGGAGCCGAGTCCGGATCACAGCTAAGGTACACTCGGTCTCTGAAACCCCATACACAAAGCCCCAGGGTGGGGGAATGATGTGGGGAGAAGGATGGGACTGAGGGTAGGAGATCTGAATCTGCCATGAATAGCTATAGGTTCCCAGGCAGATATGTTTCCTCCTGGGTTCTTAGTTTCCTTTTCTGTAAACTGTGGGCCCAGTGATAGCTAAGGGTCCTTCTAGCCCTAGCATTATATAAAGCTAAGCAAAATGAAGAGACTAATATTCCAGGCTGTCATTTTTCAGATTAAAGCAACATACTCATCATCTTATATTTATATAATCAGAGAAACACTGCTGATAATTTAGTTTGAGAGAGCAAGTAGTTAACTTTCTAAAATAAGCACACACCAACTAGCAGTGTTCCTACTGAGTGCTCTAGATAAAGTAAGTATCTCTGTGAAAATCCTAGAGTTGAAACTGGCATAAAAAAAGACAAAGGTAGAAACTTGCTGAATGCTTTTCGGTAAGGATTCTGTTCAGGCTTTGCTAGTCCACTTCATGTTTTGTTCGGGGGGTGGAGGGGTATTTTCTTGTATTACACGAGAACAAGGTCAGAGACTCTGAAGTTCTTTCCTTCTGATCTTACCACACACACGACCCACATTTCTTCTATGTCTCCTGCAATGATTTATATGCTGGAGTCTGCCCTTTACGTACCAAGCAACAATAACTGAACATCTGGAAACCAAATACCACATTTGTATACTGCAGGGATTTCACCTGGGACATTTCCTATAAAATGTCAAGTTGTTTTTCTTTTTCTCGAGAACTGAGGATTGAACCTAGGGCTTTGACACTGAGCTACATCCCCAGACCTCTTTCTTTCCTCCTCCTTTTCTTTCTGCCTCCTTTTCTTTCTTCCTTTCTTCCTTCCTGCCCTCCTTCCTCCTTCTCTTCCCTTTTTCTCTTTTCTCCTTCTGTCCATCTGTTCATCCATCTAGACATCCATCCACCCTTCCTTCTTTCCCTCCCTCCCACCTTCCTTCCTTCCCTCCTTCCCTCCTTCCTTCTTTCATTCCTTCCTTCCTTGATGGGATCTTACCAAGTTGCTAAGTTTCCTGGGCTGGGATTGAACATGTGATCCTCCTGCCTCAGCCTCTCACAGTGCCAAGATTACAGGCATTTGTCTGGCTAGGTATGCCGGAATTTCACTTGAAAGAGTTTTTCCCTTTCAATACAGTCTCCAACTATTGCTTTATTACTTCAAGTCTTCATCTGTTCTGTGTTGCTATACTTCTGTTTACCATTTTTGAGTGTAAAGATTCAATTATAATTAATATCACTTTCAAAAAAGTGTATTCATTTTACATAATACCATAGCCCCTCAATTAATTTTCCCAATCTTCCGCAACTTAATTAAAAGCTATTACCAATATATTTTATCAAATTTCTTCTAGTACAATAATAATATTTTATACATTCCATTTTTTAATGAGCTATCAACATTTAGGAATTTTTTTACTCCACTTTCATTCTATGAAACTATTTAAATTTCATTAACCGACTTATTTCTAAACTACAAACCTAACTGGCTTTTTCCTAGTTGCTACCTAAAGCTAAAACATTTCAAGATTAAAAAATATTTTATATTATTAAGACGAGCAATTCAACACAAATATGGAAAACAGAAATAGATTAATTTTTACTATGTTCGTGCTATCACTGCTGGGGATATTCTAGGGTGGTTCTCAAGTTTCTTTCAGATTACAATGCAGTGCATCAAAACGGTCTTGTGAAATGAGTTAGCCCATCTGTCAGGCGGCCTGCTTTACTGTTTGTCTGTCTGCCAGTCTCAGGACTATGGGCTGCTCGTGAGAGTAGCCCGTGATTTGAGGCCCTCATGAACCTGCCACCTTCCAGAATTCTGCTAGCTTCTTGCCCCTCCGATGCCCGCTCAGTGTACCTGAGAGACAGCCGTGTGGCCAAGTGGACCCAAGAACAAGTTCAAGTCAAGCACATAGTTGAAAACTGTAACACAGACCCCGCAATGGAAAAAGAAAGTGAAATTCCAGGTGAAGTGGACACAGGTGGGAGTCAGAGCAAATTCTGGGCCAGACGAGGGAGTAGACAATCAAAGTGTGTAGGTGCGACTCCTCCAAACAGTGCATTGGTTCACTCTGACCACTAATTAGACATTTCTTTTGCCCTTTTGGCTGGTAGTACCCGTATTGTTTTTAAAAGTCTGGACAGCACTGATGAAGTCTGGAAGTCACACAGAAAATGAAGGAGGCTGGCGCAAGAAGAGGAGCACGCTGTAGTTGAGACCTATAAATCTCACTCAAAAGGTAATTATGGGCATGAAAACCTGGAAGACATTTTGAGTTCCATCATTTTTTTCCTAGTAAATTAATGAACTTTGGCAGGCAAGGGACAATGAAATCTTACGGTTTGAGAAACAACTGGTAATTAGCTGCCACAACAGAAAGTCTTACCACCAAAACATTTAGGAAGAAATACTTATCTACTTATCTATTTAGAAGAATACTGCTGATTTCAAGTCAACAAATCAAAGTTGAAACAGTCATTATCAAACAAATTAAGAAACGATAAGGCACATTTTCTTCCCAGATTAATGGCAAGCCCAAGACTTTGGTCCATGTGTTCAAGATTTACCAGCAAAACAAATATTTCTTCTTATTATTACTGTAACTTATGCTAAGAACTTCACTCTGCACCATAAAACTGTTAAGTAAAAATTTGATAAGCAGGAATCTTTAGGCAATTTAATAACATTTCAGAAAGGACTTCTAAATGGATAAACATAAGGTCTGGCAAGCATATTGGTGAGTGTGGGCCAATTAGGACACATGTCCCACTCATATAAGGTGCTGCCTTTGTGTCCCCAAGCTGGATTGCTCACAAAGTGCAGGTCAGAATGAGAAGTGCTCCAGTGCCTACCTGACATAGAGGGAGCGTTTCTGATTGGTTCGCAGGGACCCGGACCCGGAGCTCATGCTGTGGTTCATCATCTGCTCTCGCAGGTCATGGATTTTGGCCTCAAATCGAGCGTAGTCTGGGAATGGAAACAAAGATGGTACATTTGGTTCTGTTCCTTCAGAGAATTAGAAATGCTGCATCGTAATAGCAGCTGCTCACTCTGTCTTTCGTTCCTTTGCCAAGCAACAGTGAGATGCTCAAATGAAGAAGCGTGTACTTGCTTACTATTTTTTTTTATTCACAAATATTCACAAGAGGAAAGGAGAAACCTGTTACTTTTCAAAAGTTACCTAGAAAACATACAGTTATCAAATACCCAACTTAGGAAATGTCCAAGGTAGGTGCAGGGTGGAAGAATGGAGAATAGAGAGAGAGGAGAGAGGTGGGTGTAGTTATAAACAGGCAACACACAGCATCCTTGTGGTAATGGAAATTTACTCTATCATGGCTGTAGTGTTAGAGATAGGAACCTGCACGTGTAATAAAACTACACGGATATACGCACAAGTCAGTACAAGTAAAACTGAGGAAATATGAATAAAATTGATAACATTGTGTCAACGTCAATATCCCAGTTATGATATGCTATAGTTTCGAAAAATGTTACTATTGAGGGAAACGGAGTCAAAGGTATATGGGATCTTCTTGTATTATGTCCTACGACTGCATACAAATCTTTAATTATGTAAAAATTAAGGCCCTAATTTACAAAAGACAAAGATTTTTTTTTAAAAGTCCATGGAATTCCCAACAATCTGAGTGTTGAGAGTACCCAGACACCATCAGCCTGACAGACCAGAGAAGTAAGTATTTGAAGTTGAATTGAGAAAGAAGCTTCAATCACTCTGTGTTCTTTCCTGCTCCCAGGGATGCTAGAAGTTGGCCACTAGATCTTACTCCATAACTTTATCCACATACCAAACCTCACCAATTCCAAGATGCATAATATATTTAAGTCAGCTTTCAGGGGGTTGAGGTTAAAATACATTATCATATAAAATATGTTTGAGAAACATTTGAACTTCAAAAAAAAGGATATGGTTCCAAAAAAAATAAAAAAATGGGTATTACAGCATGCTGCTCATAGGAAAATATTTTTGTCATGTCACTCAATAAAGAAAGCACAAATAGATGTTAAGATAGATGAACAAAATCAGCCTGCAAAAATAAATCACTTTTGAAGTTTTGATATTCCCGACCACAACATACACATTTTCCTATCATTGCCTTGGCAGACGTATGCCTTGCCTTAGGAAAACCCAGTAGGTGATAAGCTTACTTTTTTGCAGATAAATTTGAAAATGTTAACTCAAATTATAAATAGTTCTTTTAAATTACAGAGAAACTCACCATGAAGAATTTTAATAGAGGTGCTCAGTACATTTCAAAAATCAATTTGATTTTCAATTCAATTTATTCACAACTCATGAAAACAAAGATGACTAAATTAATATAATAAAAGATGAACTATTTAGAGTGTTTCTATTTAGAGTGTTCTTTATAATAAAAAGTTCCATGAAATTATATTAAATTTCAATTTACTGAATATTTATTCGTTATTATAGGATAGGCTTTCCTAAAGGATTTCGTATTAGTTTTCAACAATTAACAATAGGATAATAAGCTCTGGATGTTAAATATGTTCAAAGGTTGGTACTCTAAAGATAAAGCCATAATGGTTGGCTAGTGATTTCCGGTGCTTAAGCAAAGACAGCATTATCTAGATTTGGAAGGCTTCCTGTAAAACTTAGCTTTGAATTATTCAGTCCTAAATGATTAAATAAGCAGAACATATATTTAACCTAAAATTGACCATAATTTAAGACAATTTATTTCATTCCATTTTACAAGTAAAAGAAAACATTTATAACCCCTGATACACTGCACACAGATTTAAATCACTGTGAAGTCAGATTTTCTTGGCATCCTAGAAAAGTCAATTAACATTTATTGCTGGCCACCTGGCAGACACTGTGCTCAATGCTTCGTGAGCAGTATCTCATTTCTTTTACAAATAACAAAATGACGTCCACAAGTACTGTAAATTTTGAACTATATAGGAAAACAATAAAAATTGAAAGGTCTGCTTGTCATTGCCTTCTCCCAGCTTCTGTTGTTTTTCTCCGATCTTACCCTACAGGGACGTGTGTGGGTGTATTCGCGATGGATATATGTATGCATTGGTGTGTGTACAAACATGTAGTTATGAGACCATATCTATATCTTCCCCCCCTTTTTAACAGTGTAATTTGGAGTTTCCCTTTCTTCTATGAAATACATAAATATCATTTTCCTTAATACCCTCAGTTGTACTCTGTGTTTGGACTAGTTTATTTAACAATTCTGATGTCATTAGATATTAGGCCTGTCCAGTTTTCAGGGATCCCTGTGTGTGTGTCTGTGTGTGTGTGTGTGCGCACACACATATGGCAGGTCAGTGGAACACCACATTGGAAATACTGTCAGTGTCTTGCACAAAACCACATAGTCCCCGTTAGTCTTCTCAGAGCACAGAATGATCTGGTCTGAAGCACAGAACAGAACCTCCTACCTTGCTCTGATCCATACTCCATGCTGCTACTTATGAAAGACCATGTATCACCCCCGAGTACCTCAAATCTCTCTCTGGAGACAAGAGACTCTCTCCTTCACGACTTTGATAACTTCATTACCCATCACAAGAGTGAAATTTGACCCACCCACAGCGTCCCTCCAGTGTCTAAATCAGCCAGGGCCTGGTCTTGCACAACCAGTTTGCTGCTCCACTGCATTCTTCATGGACACCTGCAGTTACCTGTGTAGTGGCCCATCTTCCCGTTAGACTGAGCTCTCTTGGGCCAGATGCCTCATCTCACTCTCATTGGAATTCTCTGGTCCTAACAGTTTCCGGCACGCATGAAGCTTTTCAATGGGTGCCCAATAAACGTTTTCTGAATGAATGAATGATGAGGAAGGTATTACGCAGAATCAGTAGGTAAATTCAGTTATAAAAATGGCTGCAGGTACTGAATTCGTCCATTTTCAATGTTGTGTTTTGCAATGCAGGCAACACACATCTCCTCTAGTACTACCTTCTTCAGGAATAACTATTCCAATTTCAGGGCTTTATTTCTGTCCAGTCACTGCCACTTCCCAATCCTTTTGTTATCTGTGTTGCTCTCTAGGGCTCTCTGCACTCCCCTCACCTCACTCACGTTACAGGCTGGACACAGTCCTCTGATACTTATCTTACATACAGGCAGCACTTTGTTAAGTTCTTCTGGTTCTTTCTTAAGCCCTTATTATTAAAGCAAGTATTACAATAGCATATTTGCTGTAATCTTATGTTGTATTTGTCTTACTGAACGGCTTGTTAGGCACCCAAAATAGTTTCTGCCTGCTTTTTACATCATATTCCACAGTGTTCACATTCACACTATGGGTGATTTATATCACATTTGTCTTTTCTGGAATCCAAAATATTCTTGACTTCTCCATTTTGCCAATCACCTTATCAGTCATAAATCTTGTGTTCAAAGGTGAACACCTTTCCAAAAATTAAAACTGAGGTACAGGTAATTTCATGAAAGCAAGAACAATGAGGTCCAGGTTTAGAAATGGAAATGGTGTGAGTTGGGGGACATGGGCTTGTCTTCAGCTTCTTAGAGTTAAACACGTTTATAGTTAGAAGCACTCAAGACATAAACAGAAAATCAGCTAGATAAACTGTGAAATAAATATTTTATAAAAGTACTGAAAATTACATTTTTCAATAGGCTAAAACCTAGTACATATTTTTAATACTCATCCTTTATCCTTTCCCCCGGGGTTTTACTCCTATTAATGCTCTTCCCATTGGAAAATTTTTCCATCAAATTCCTAACACTCTTTCTGGAGTCCAAATCTCATGAGAACATGCAAATGAGATTTAAAAATACTCCAATCTTTACATCATCTCAAGGGGAATCCGTGATTATTGAGTACCTACAAAGGGTTAGGATCTGTGTCATACACTTTAGAAATAATATTTCTCCTAAGAAATTTCCAAGGTATATGGTATATTATTTTAGAGATGAGGAAACAAAGGGGTCAGAGAAGTTAACTAACTTCACCAAACTCACAGAATTACTAGGTAATAGAGTTCATTGGACCCAGTGGTAGGATTCTCTGTTGAATCTCTGTGAAGCCACTTTGTTTCCACTATGTCACAACATCCATTATAACATCACAATTCCATTTAGGATATAAGGTCCCCTCAAACTGCTGCCCCTCCCTCTGACATCTTGCTTTTCCTTTCTTCTATTGTATTATTTATGTGCATGCTAGGCCTCGCAGAGATCTGGGATGCCACACTCACGTCTGTCCACCAAACCTCAGTGTTTATCATTCTATCTTTGATGTACACAGGACTCTTGAGGCACTTGGCACATAGTTTTGAACAAAACAGAACCTTAAAAATTTGAATGGAGGGGCTGGGGATTTAGCTCAGTGGTTAGAGCACTTGCCTCACAAGCACAAGGCCCTGAGTTCGATCCCCAGCACCAAAAAAAAAAAAAAAAAAGAAAAAAGAAAAAAATTTAATCAATGCTTGGGACCACATCCTATTAAGAGGCTTTTGCACAGCAAAAAAATTACTAATAGAGTGGGGTGAAAAAACCACAGACTGGGAAAAAATTTTTCCAGCTGTCCCTCAGACAAAGGTCTAACATCCAGAATATATAAAGAACTCAAAAAAAATCAACCCCTCCACAAATTTAAAGACCCTATCAAAAAATGGGCATCTGAAATGAATAAACATTTCTCAGATGAAGAAATAAAATAGCAAATAAACATATGAAAAAATGTTCAACATCATTGGTCATTCGAGAGATGCAGGTCAAAACAGCACTAAGATACCATCTCACTCCAGAAAGAACAGCTATTATCAAGAAATCAACCAATAACAAGTGCTGGCGGGGCTGTGGGGAAAAAGGAACCCTCCTCCACTGTTGGTGGTAACACAGACTGGTCCAACCACTGTGGAAATCAGTGTGGAGATTCCTCAGAAAACTACAATTAGAGGTTCCATTTGACCTGGCTATTCCTCTGCTGGGTATCTTCCCAGAAGAATTAAAATCATCATATCACAGTGATATATGCACAACCATGTTCACAGCAGCACAATTTGTAATAGCTAAGTCTTGGAAACAACCTAAATGCCCAACAACTGATGAATGGCTAAAGAAGATGTGGTTTTTCTACACAATGGAGTACTACTCTGCCATAAAAAGGATAAACTAGAGACATTTGTAGGTAAATGGATGAGAACATACTCTTAAGTGAAATAAATCAGACACTTATCAGTACACATTGAATTATTTCTCTGATATGAGAAACCATAAGTGTAAATAAGGACAAAGGGATAGAATAGATATTATGTAAAAAAAGAAAAAAGATAGTATTCAAAAGAGAGGAGAACTAGATAGGGAAACGGGGGATAAAGAAGGAAGGTTAAAAGAAAAGATAAATTTCTTTTCCTCCCCATTCTTAGGTATCTAAATCCAGTTGTTTCTATTTACATTCATTTTGGCATTAACTTTTTTTTTCACCTTGACATGATAGGTGGTAATAACAGAAAACAGGCAAGATTTTTGTTATATAGATGGTCTTATCACTTACTAGCTATGCATAGTTGTGAAAGTTACTAACCTTTCTGGGCTTGATTTTCTCATAAGTAAAATTGGAGTAATAATTGAACCTATTTTAAGATATGGTGGGAAGATCATGAGAGTGCCTAGATTAGAAAGGTTGGTTCCTGGCAAGGACTGTCAAGTCCTCCTATTATTTCCAGGTATAATTCACTACCTATCCTTATTCACCACTTCTTAAAGTCATAACTACTTTTAGTACCAAGTGAAAGAGAAATTTGTGTCCATCTCCAGAGTACTCCGGTACAGCCTCTATCTACTATGAAGTGATACCTCTGCCAGGTCAAAGGGGAATGTGTCACAGATGGTCATAGTTTGGGACACTTGGCACCAAGAAGACATTCTCAACCTGCTGGGCTATCATTAATTGGAACCTCAGGATTTTTTAATACACCCATAGTGACTTGGAGATCATGAGAATGACACCCAATTCCAAAGATGCTGCTGTCTTCAGAAATATCAAATAGCAGAAGATTATATCAAGACTTTGAGTTACTGATGGACACTGGGATGGAGTAATGTAAGGACAGGAACCCCACACACTATGCAGTGGGGGGGGGCACTCGTCTTCTTTGCAATTTGTTAATGGTGAGCAAGGAGACCCAGAGTGCAAGTCTCTCCTGTTGTGCATACTGGAAAGGCAGCAATTACTTCCTGTGAAAAGGAGTGAGTTGTTTAATGCAGTAGGATTAATCGGCACGGATTAAAATTGCCTGGCAGGTCACATCTTCAAGACTCAGACGGCCTACCTTGGTTCTGTGAAAAGGAAACAATAAGCCCTGCAGATTAGCCTACAGCACAAGGCCACAGGCCCGCTTCAGGTGAGCTCATCGGCAGTGTGACCTTCCAGAGTCACCACCCCACCCAGCTGTCTCACACTTGTCAGTTACTAGAGGAGCAGTGAGCAGAGGGAATGGGATTAGAACTCCAGGCTGGGAGGCCGGCATTTAGCATTAATCCTGTCATTTGTTACCAGAGAGGTTGCAGTTTGTTCATGTGGAAAGTGTAAGATTCACCTCTGAAACTAATGAGATGCGATATACAGCATTTTTCATTGTTACTCCTGTAGTGGCCCCTGTCAGGACAAACGCATATCTGGTGCATACTGGCACCAATGGTGACTGTGGTACCATCCTCCTGTTTTTCTTTGGCCACGGACACAGCTTTAAGAACAATTTATAAAATCACTAGGCTATACACAGTGGGCTGTGCACATCTAAGCAACAGCCGCTGCTTTCCTGCTGAGTTATTCATTTCCACACTACAGGAGAACTAGTTTGAAAAGACCACCTGCTGTACAGCAGGGGTGCTTTAAATATGCACACTTGATCTACAAGATCCTGGGAGTACATACACTAAGGAAATCTGAGCTCTGGGGCAACTTCCAGGGGGGCTGGATTAAACATTAGTGGTGTGCAGTTTTTATTGGGGTCACAATATTAGCATTTATTATTATTAATGATGTGCCTTGTCACCAGGACCCAGGAAAGATGTATGGAAAGGACAAAACAGTAATAGTTTACATCCAGTGCTATCACCACACCTGGTCACTGCTTCAGGGATGAGCTACTGTGAGCAACTGTAAATGTTTTCATGTCTCTGGGGGAAACATCCTTCTTTAATTTATTCAGCACTAGTTCTTCAGAGTTTATTGCATGCCAGATACAATGCTAATTTCTAGGGATACCTAATTCCCCAGAAAGGTCTTTACCTCAAGAGGTTGACAGAATGGTACATAGCCGCTTTCAACTTCTTATTTTATTGTTGTGAACATAAAATAAATAGTGTACCTGCCATTTATATATCTGCTCTATCTAAGGAGTATCATGTGCTTTCTCAATGTCTATAGGTTAACAACAAGCAGGTTGTTTTTTTTTTTTTTTGAGGAGGTGAGATGAAGCCAATAATAGGCAGACTCATGTTACGATGGATAAGTTGAGGCAAGATAAATCTTTTTGAAAAATTTACAGGTTACTTACAGTGTGAGAAGAGTAACTAGAAGTTCAAAGTGGTACCCTGGATTCAGAGTTTCTAGATTTAAGTCCTGGCTCTAAGAAATATAGGGAAAATCTACCTGCACAGAGATACTGTTTCCTCATTTGTAAGATAGGGAAGTCACTGCAGGCCCTACGGTGTTGTTCTGAATATCTAATAATAGTATACTTTCATTATTCTAAGAAGTACTGATTTTTAAAAGCACCCTTAATTAATAATAGTCTTTTCTGACAGTGGACACAAGACAATCTAATTTCACAGGCCGAAGTGTATTTTTGTAGACAGAGGAAGATACGAGTTTTATAATCAATATAATATGATAATCAAGAATGTTTTTGGACTAGAAAAGCACAAATATATACTCCTGTCTCATCCCTATACTCTTAACCACAAAGTCACACATAAGAGGAACAACCACAGAACACTGGTTATACCTTAGGTCCAAGAAGCAGTACTTTGTTAAAATTCTTTCATATGATGATACAAAATTAATTTTATTTACTTGCAGCTCAGAAAATATTTAATGGTTCTTAATTCACTAGCTCTTTTTTATTAGCTGCTCTAGGAGTTGAGAACTGTACAGGTATAGAAGGGGTCCGGCTATTTTGTGTTAAGCTTTAGAGAAACCTTGAGAGCCTCCTTATCCTGGATGCTTTTCAAGTAGTCATGTCTGGAAGGGTGTTGTGTTTATGAACCATTTTAGAAGGCTGGCTTCCCTCCCAGATACGCACTGAATCCCACCTGCTGTCAAGAAAGCTGGCCTCTGGCCACTGGGAGGATTCTTAGTGGATCTACCCCAGCTGTTTTTTTTTTTTTTTTAAATTTTATTTTAATGGTACATTTTAGATGTACATAGTGATAACATTCATCATAGGGGATTTGTACCTGTACATGACATATCTTGTTGCTTCTTTTTTCCCATTCCCCTCCCCTCACCCCCTCCTCCTTCCCTATTTACAAAAGCTTTGTTTCCACTTTTTCCTTCCATTTCTTATTTCTCTTGTCCCTCTGTTCCTTTCCTCCTCCCTTGTTGCCTTTCCCATTTGGACATTTTCTTCCCTTTCCCAATATAATACATTTTAGTCTTTATTTACACTTCAGTTTCTCACACCAGAGAAACTATGTGGTATTTAAACACGTGTGTCCGATTTATTTCACTTAAGAGTATGGTCTCAAGATGCGTCCATTTACCTAGGAATATCTCCCCAGCTGGTTATTCTACCTAAGAGTTTTGCTAGCCTTTTATTTCAACCTCCAACCTAGCTCATCTTTCAAGTTGCTGACCTGATTCTGTGTTGAAGGACACATGGAATTTTCCATTGCTAAAGATTTACAGGTGTTGTTTGGCTCACTTCAGACTCAAACGTGTGTGCATGAGCACCTGCGCATGTGTGTTAAAGAGACAGTCCAAGGGGACAAAAATAGAGAGAGGTGGACAGAGATGAATTGACTAGACTAAATTCAGTATAATCTAACTTTGACCAGGAATTCCAGGTAGAGTGAATCTATTATCTTCTCTACACTCTGCAAAGGAAAAGGATATATACATCTCTGTACATCTGTGGCACTGAGCATTAAGAACTCACTGGTGGACACTACGAGGCCAAACATATATTCAATCTCTTCTGTATGTCTAGCACTTGGTACAGAGTACAGCACATAGTTATCCATTAGTAAATGCTAATATGAATGCTTGTTGAACCAGGTGAGCTAAATTAAGACTTCAGGAAAAGAAAATTGACCCCCCCCCAAAAAAAGAAAATTGACCAAACCTACTACTAAATACGGCAATTAACACAATGAATTAAGGTTATGTCTTTCTTTATTATCTCTCCCAATCCCACCACACCACTTACCATCTTCACATAGAATTGGGATCATTTATTTTGACTAGAACAATTTTTCCATCTTGCCTGGAAAACCTGTACGGAAGTTTCAGCCAAACACTCAGGAATTCTTTAATGTGTGAAGTGAAATATGTTTTATGAATAAGCAAAGAACAGACTGAATCTCCAACCAGTTAATTCATGTGATATGCACATTAACTTCGAAAATTAGTTACATTAAATTTAAATCTGGCTAAATGCAAGCTTTGTTTTATGGATTCATAAGGCAGATTTTTTTTTTAAGCTGGGATTATTACAAAATGGAATCAACACAGAAAGTTGCAGAACTTGGCAAAGCCGGTTTCTTCAGGAGATTAGGAATACTCTGGTGTAAAAAAGTGTTATTATTATTATTATTATCATTATCATTAGGCTCTGCGATAAGTCTGATCTGAATTTGAATCTTAAGTTTAGTACTGATTCACAGTATAGATTTTGTATAAGTTACTTATTATGGTATATCTAGATGTCCCTCCAGAGTCTCATGCACTCATAGGCAGGATTTTTAAGAGATAATTGAAACATGTGGGTGCTATAGCTAACTGGGATGCTAGGAAGTGGGGTCTTGTCAGAACAGGTGGTTACTGGGGTGTGACCTGAAAGGTTACATCTACCTCTCTGGCTTCTTCTTTCTTGCTGTGCTTCCTAACTGCCAGCACACGAGTAACTTTCTTTGGTTCAGACCCTACCACCATGGTGTTGAGCACGCAAGGACTGAGACTTCTGAAATGTGCACAGAACAAACCTCTCCATCCCTAGGTTGTGGGTGTAAGGTGTTCTGTGCCAGGGATGAGAAAGTGACCAGGACATTACTCAACCCACAAAAGATTTTCCTCAAATGTATGATGGAGAAGCAGCACCTGCTTAAAGATATTGTTTGAAAAAGAAACGCAATAACATTTCTCTATATGGATAATGTAGTGCAAGAAATAGACAAGGTGCTCAATAAATGGAAAAGAAAAAACTGAAGCTCTCTTAGAGCTTCATATTCCTTAGACAATGGAAATATTAATAATCTGTGTGTATCACAAAATTGTGAGGCTCATATAAAGAAACATATATAAAATGTCTGATAAATTGAGTAGTAGAGTGCTAATAAAGTGATGATAAAAACAAAACATAACAATATAGTCTTTTTAAAAAAATCCCACCCTGCTTAGAATGTCTTTCATTTTCTGATATTTATCTTAAAAGCTGTGAAATTTGATGTCATAGCTGTGGACATAAGTCACACAAGGCACTGTGTAGGAGAGTAAATGTGAAACTCTGGGGGAAAATGGAATTTGCAGATATTATTAAGGTCTAGCTGCCAGTGGTGATTCGCTCTGAAAATCCAGCTGGCAGGTTGGGTGAAAGGCTTAGAGAGAGACACATGGGCTGTAGCTGAATTGGTGTGATTCACAGCTCTCGGTGTCTCAGAAGAAGGAATAAGGAGCTATGCGTTCCAATTTAAGGGATAGTGCTTGCCATTGCATTCAACCAGATAAGAAAACGTTGCCTGGCAAATACAAACATTAAATCTTTGCTGGATTCATACTGTTCTTTTGTATAAAAATCATGGAGCTAAATGCTAAAATGATGATGTTTAAGCTTCTTGTGTTCTGCAATAATAATCAGTTAGATCTTTCATAATGAATAGGGTAATATTCCTGTCTAATTATAGACCAGGGTAGGAAAAAATGATAAAGAATTCTGGCTTTGGAAACAAGCAGATTGGCAGTTCCCTTGGGTGTGATTTGAGGGGTGCAAATACTGTACAGATATCTGTCTTTGATGACATTCTTATTGGATTATGTCCTTTTATAGTGTCTTAAGACTTAAATATAGATATAGATCTACATCTCTATCTATCTACCAATTTATTTTCTTTCTCTCTTTCTTTCTGGGAGAGAAACCTAGTATTGCTAGATAAGGAGAGACACAATGGGATGATGGAGGATCTCAAACACTAGCTAATTTATCCAAAGTCACACAGCAGTGCTTAATACAAATCTGAACTTCCACATTTTAATAAACTCTGTATTTTACTCCCTTAATGTTTTTCTGACTTTTTTTTGTCTTTTCTATGCTTAAGAGGCTTAATAACCACATGGAATATATAGTCCTCATTTGTAGGCTGATTAGAGAGGGGGAAAAGCCCCACAATTTTTAAAAAGTCCTTAGGCAGTAGATCTAGATAACAAAAATT
The DNA here is from genome assembly GCA_004026905.1 of Hystrix cristata. Taxonomy (NCBI): domain Eukaryota; kingdom Metazoa; phylum Chordata; class Mammalia; order Rodentia; family Hystricidae; genus Hystrix; species Hystrix cristata. The sequence goes on along the minus strand of PVJO010002766.1, from coordinate 85,670 downwards.
ATTTGTTGAGATCATAATGTTAATTGAAATAAGTCATACACGCAAGCCTAAATATCTCATGGTTTCTCTTATACGAGCAACCCAAATGTAAATAAAAAGCAAAATAAAAGATATTAGGAAAATAGAGATAGATCTTTTGCAAAGCATCCTGCTATACATAAATCATGAATTGTCATTTAGTTAAGGACAAAATGTAACACTCTACTGTCCTCTGCACAATATGACAGCAAACTCTAAATTATCTGAATTCTTAAACAAAGATATCACATAATCATTGACTATCTTTCAAAGGATATGTGGTATTTGTCACAGATTAGCCACCTGTGTTGTGATGGAGACTGGACAGTGGATATAAATATGGAGGCCACTTAGCTATGTCTTTCTATAAGTCAGGGGCAAAATGGTAAGGATGGTGGGACTGGAGAACAGGGGACAGAGATTTGGAAGGTATAAATGAAGGCTTTGCTGATTAATTCAGTGTACGTATGAGAAATAGTAGAATGGCTCAAGTTTCCCTCAAGTTATGGATTTAGCAATTGATTGAGAATAGAAAGTAGCTTCTGTTGAGAGGAGTAAAGATAAGGAGAGTTCACATCAGGATGCAGTGAGTCTAAGGAGACATCAACTTCCAACCTAGACTACTATATCCTACAAACTATCTTTCAAAATGAATGGAGAAATAAGGTCTTTCCATTATAAAGAACTTGTTAAATTCATGAACACCCAACGGGTACTTCAAAAAATTCCCTAAAATATCTTAAAAAGAGAGAATAAAGGCGACATTGACAAAAAATATAGTGAAATGAATGCATCAGGTAGGGTGAGTAGTTAAGCAGAAAGGGGGAAAAGGAATCAGCAGTGGGAAAATAACAAAGAGAAAGAAACAAGTCAATATCTTTCATCAATAACTCTCAATGTGAATGGTCTTAATTCCTTAATTAAAATACACAAACTGGCATATTGGATCAGAAAAAAACCCAATGATACATTATATACAAGCAACAAAATTAATCCAAAAAGAAATTTATAGTAAAAATCAAAGAATGGAAAACAATATTCCATGCAAGAGAACCAGAAAACAAGCAGAGTAGCCATTTTATTTCCAGAGGAAGTGAACTTCAAGCCAAACCTGAACGGAAGAGGCAAAGGCCACTATACACTGTTAAGGGAATACTTCAACAGGAAGAAATAATGATTATAAATATATATGCACTGAACACTGATGCATCCAGCTTCATAAAACAAACACTACTGAACATAAAAGATCAGAAAAACCTCAACACAACCACAGCAGGGGACTTTAGTACCTCCCTGTCACAAACAGATCAATTAGGCCAAAAAAACCAAAAACAAAAAGACAAACAAAAAAAAAAACAAAGAAATATTGGAGTTGAACCACACCTTTGAATAAATGGACTTAATAGAAATTTACACAGGGTTCCACCCAGTAACAATAGAATACACAGTCAATGGACCTTTCTCCAAAATAGAACACATACTAGCTAATAAAGCATGATTAAGTACAAAAGAACTGAAATTATCCCATAAATATTATCATGTCATAGAGCAATGAAGCTAGAAATCAATGGCAAAAGAAACCACAGAAATTATGGAAGCATATGGAAATTAAACAATTCACTCCTGAATAAATAATAGGTTGTAGAACAAATTAGGGAAGAAATTGGACAGTTCCTAGAATCAAATGATAATGTCCATACAACATTCTAGAATTTATAGGCAAAACAAAAGCAGTCCTCAGAGGGAAGTAGAGCAAGTCTAAATAAATCATCTAATGATGCTCTTTGAGGTCCTAGAAGAGCAGTGGTGAACCTATGGCATGCATGCCACAGTGGGCTGTTTATCACAGAAAGCTCTAAAAGGTTTGCCATCACCGTCTTAGAATAACAAGAACCACTAGAATCCAAAGCTAGAACGTGGAAGGAAATTATAAAGATCAGACTAGAAAGTAATGAAATTGAGATTAAAAAAAACAATATAAAGAAACAATGAATTGAAGAGCTGGTTCTTCACAACAATAAACAGAAGACAAACCCTTAGCTAGTCTTACCAAAAGAAGAAAAGATCCATATCAATGCAGTGAGAAATGAAAAAGGTAAAATCACAAAAGACAATGCTGAAATCCAGATGATCAGTAACTACTCTGCAAATTTTTACTCCAATAGATTCAAGAAACCAGAAGAAATGGAGAGATTCCTAGATACATACTAATTACCAAAAGTAAACTAAGAAGATATAAAAACTGAACAATCTAATAACAGGCAATGAAATTAAAACAGTAATAAAAACCTACCAACTAAAAAAACCCTGGGACCAGATGGATTCATCACTGAATTCTACAAGAACTTCAAGTAAGATCTAATGCCAATACCCCCTCCTCAAACTCTTTAATGAAACTGAAAGGCAAGGAGTACTGCCAAACTCATTCCTGGAAGCTAGCATTACCTTGACTCCAAAACCAGAAAAGAACTCAACTAAGAAGCCAAGCAGAACAAAACAAAACTCCCCAGAACTACAGGCTGATCTTTTTAATGAATATGGATATGAAAGTCCTCAACAAGATGCTGGCAAACAGAATTGACAAATCATTAAAAAGATCATACATCATGACCAGGCAGGCCTCATCTCAGGGATGCAAGGACAGTTCAACATACGCCAGTAAATAAATGTAATACATCACATAAACAGAAAGCTAGGACAAAAACCGCATGATCATCTTAATAGATACAGAAAAATAAAATCCCAACACCCATTCATGATAAAAACCTTGAAAAGAATTGGCATAGAAGGACCTTAACTCAATCTGGTAAAAACACAGATGACAAGCCTACTGCCAACATCATATTAAATGGGAAAAAAACAGAAAGCTTTTCCTCTAAAAACAGGAACAAGATAAGGATGCCCACTATCACCACTTCTGTTCAAAGTAGTTCTCATAACGTTAGCCAGGACAACCAGGCAAGAGAAACAAATAAAAGGGTTATATATAGGAAAGGAAGAAGTCAAATTCACCTTATTCACAGACATGAGCCTTTACAAAGAAGACCCAAAAAATTCCACCAAAAGACTTCTAGAACTAATTAGCGAGGTAGCAGAATACAAAATCAAAACACAAAAATCAATAGTCTTCCTATACACCAATAATAAGTCCACTGAGAAAAAATTAAGAAAACAATATTGCTCATGATAGCATCAAGAAAAATGAAATACATACTTAGGAATTAACCAAACCAAGGAAATAAAGAGCCCTATAGTGAAAACTATAGAACTGTGAAAAAGGAGATCAAAGTGGACAGACATCAGAAAATGGGAAGATATTCCCTGTTTCTGTATAGGCAGAACAAATATTGTCAAAATGGTAATAATACCAAAACTGATATACAGATTTAATTCAATCTCAATCAAAATAGCAACAGTATTCCTCATTGAACCAGAAAAAAATCTTAAAATTTCTATGGAACCAGAAAAAGCTCAGAATAGCAAAAGCAATCTTGGGCAAGAAGAGCAAAGCAAGAGATAGCATAAACCCAGATTTCAAGTTTTATTTCCAAGCTACAGTAATAAAAACAGCACACTGGCACAGAAACAGACATGCAGATCAACTGAACAGAACAGAAGGTGCAGAAGTAACCCCAGGCACATTTGGCAAGCTGATCCTTGACATAGGGGTAAAATCATACATTGGAGGAAAACAGCCTATATAACAAATGATGCTGGGAAAACTGGCTATACACATGCCATCCACAGTGCTAAATTAAAGTCAAAATGGGTCAAAGATCTAAATATTAAAACAGAGACATTTAATCTGCTGGAAAATAAAACTGAAGACCTAGGCACAGGCAAGGCTCTCTGAACAGAATAACAATTACACATGAAAAACATCAGGACTCAACAAATAGAATTGTATCAAATGAAAAAGAATCTGCATAGCAAAGGAAACAACCAACAGAATGAACAGACAACTTACAGAATGCAAAAAGAATGTCAGCTATTCCTTGGACAGACGACTCATATCTAAAATACATGAAGAACTCAAAATATTAGACCTTTCCAAAATAAAAGACCCAATCGGAAATAGGCAACCAAAATGGACAGACTCTTGTTAGAAGTACAAATGGCCAGTAAATATATGAAAAAGTGTTCAATGTTTCTGGCTGTTAGAGAAATGCAGATTGAAGCAACACAGAGATTCCATCTTACTCCAGAAAGAATGGCTATCATCAAGAAGTCAAATAACAATTGCTGGAGAGGCTTCAAGGGAAAAGGAACTTTCTTCATTGTTGGTAGGAATGTAAACTAACACGACCACTATGGAACTCAGCATAGAGAGTTCTCAAAAAACTAAAATAGAAATTCCACGGAACCTAGATATTCCCCTTCTGGGTATCCTCCCCAAAGAGCTAGTGACATCATATTACAATAATACACATGTACCCATATTTATAACAGCAGAATTCATAATAGCTAAGTCTTGGAAAGGCATAATGTTCATCGACAGATAAATGGACAAAGAAAGTGCAGTACTTAGACATAGTGGAGTACTATTCTGATACAAAGGATAAACTTGAGTCATTCATTTGTAGGAAAATGGGTGCACTTTGAGACCATAATGTAAAGTGAAATAAATCAGACACATGAGCTTAAATATTATATTGTTTCTCTTATATGAGAAACTCAAAGTATAAATAATTTAAAGAGCAAAACAAAAGATAACAAGGAACAGGGAGATGTTTTACAAATGGGAAAGGACCAAGAGATGGACGAAAGTGTGATGAAGGGGAAAGGCAGGGAGAGCAAATAGGATTAAGATGTGTTATGTATACATACCAACTCTCCACAATGAATGTATTCATTATGTACTACAAACAGGTACTAATAAAAATTTAATTTTTTTTAATTCCAAAAAAGTGGGAGGGGATGTTATGACACAGCAGTCCTATACCAAGCTTTCTTAATTCCAGTGATTAAAAGCAGAGGAGATACATATTCAGCAACTAAGGCAATTTATAAAGCAGAGAATTTCCTGAGCCTAAGAAACAGTTACAGATGAGAGTTGTGCTATGAATATGGTTAGAAAGAATTTTGAGAAACAGATACTAATTGATCATTTTATTTTCCAGGCCAACAGAAAAATTAGGAAATAATAAAAGTAAGTAGCCATTAAAATTTACTTTTAGGCACAAACAACTTAGAATAAGTTAGAGGAAAATTGATCCCTGTAGAACTGCAAGAGGCAAATTTACATTTTCTCTTGATTAATACTTTAAGAAGAAATGCCGAGCATGCTGCCTCTGTAGATGTAGGAGTTGCTCCTATAATTAGATCCAATCTGAAACATAAGGGTGAGGATCAGAAAGCTGACTCAGAGCCTGGTGTCAATTATTTGCAGTTTGCACTATGAAAGGTGAAAAATTTGGAAGATGCAGGATGACTGAGGGTTGTGGTAGTGTGGTCACAGGATAAGTTCTTTCGATCGCAATTTGCTGGCAAATTTATTCTCCATCTCCCTTAGTCTGGGCCAAGCTTGAGGAGGGTATATATGCTTCCGATCCCAAAGCTAGGAACTGGTATACATTCCAACAATCATTTATTTAGACCACAACTGAGTCAATTCCTATGAAAATTATCTTTTTAGATACAATCTAGCAGTGTTTGTCCTATTTCAGAATAAATTAACAGATCCACAAAAACTCACCAGCCTGTTCTAACAGAAAACTCTAGCAGACACACCGGGTCTCTATTTGTCCCATTTTGGATTCCTCGGGACAGGTGAGGGTATTCAAAGAGTATCTTTGAGAGAAAAACCACTTGTCAATAGGACCTTAATGCTCCTTTCCCAAACTGCTTAATTTACTTCATGTTTTTTGAGTTTGTATCCGAATCTTTTATCTTTGATATAAACAAATTCTCTCTCTCTAATATTTAACAATCTTTCAAATATTGTAAAAAGAAAGAAAAGGGAAATAGGAGGAGGGGAGGAGGAGAGGAAAACATTCATTTCTCCTGGTCTTCTTGTCTGTCAGAAAAATACTTCCTCTCCTATCTCACATCCTTCAGCTGTTTCCCTTAGGATCACCCGGTGAAATTTTGGGTTTTTGTTTGCAAACTCCCATCAGATGACAAACACGGCCCTGGCCATCTTTCCCACACACACACAAACATGGCCATCTTTTCCAAAGTCATAGAACACATTAAGTTTGTGAACAAAGGTACCACTGTATCTCTTCTCATGTACAACTCACCACTGCATTATTGTTATTATTAATTTATTTTTTTATTATCTAGCTCCATCTTACCCTAGGCTCTGGATGGCTCAGCCTCCTCCTTGTTGTTTCTGGTTACCTTGTTCTTAGAACTGTGTCTGGTAGGTGATTAAAGGCATGATAAACGTCTGCCATGCGAACATATAGATATATGTATGTACGATTATACCCAGAGTCTGACTTCCTTAGGCATCTTCCACTTTTTCAATGTCAGTCTTATAATGGGGTTTCCCTAGAAGTGGACATGATACTCTAGGTGTGACCTAATACATTTAAATGTTCAAAAGCTCTTTCTTTCGTAAGAGTTTCTTTTCAACAGCTTCCTGATCTTTTTTCATGACTACCTCATTTCCTTAAATATGTTAGTTACAAGTATAAAGTAGTTTCCCTTAATAACCTGCGTTTTCTTTGGATTCTTTTTGAATGTGTTTTGTTTTCAACATGTCCTCAGATGTCTGATGATCCTTGTTTATAAACCCAGATGAAGAAAGAAGCATTAAAATGCCATTTGGATCTTTGTAACCCTGGGCAGGGATCACTGACTAGTCATTGTTCCTATCTAGTGATAAGCTAGGGATAGGTTCATTTGGAGATACCCAAATATCAGGATCTCTGTTTCTATGTTCAGGGTAAGTCATTTTCTGCAGAATCTCTTATTATTTCTTCCAGGTTAAAAGGCTGCGACAGGTTGGGTTCTAAAAGTGAAGGAAGGGAACCGGGGGTGGGATTTGTTACATAATTCACTACATATTTTCTCTAATACTTCTTTTCTGTCGGCAGTATTTTATTCCACTGTGGCATATGAGTTCTGGTGCTCCAAATACAGACATTCTCTGGTTTAATCTTTCAAAAGGGAAACACCCATTTTGCCGGGGATGGGGATGCTTGGCAGGTCGAGAAGGGAATATGGGTTTCTAGTTGCTTCTTTTAAGAATACTCACACAGCTGGGTATATGGCATGTGCCTGTAATCACAGCTACTAGAGAGACCAAAGCAGAAAAATGGCCAGTTTGAGGCCAGCCTGGGCAACTTAACAAGATGGTTCAAAATTTAAAAATGAATTTTAAAAACGGGTTGGGGTTATAGCACATCACACCCTGGGTTCAATCACTTTCAGCATAAAACAACAACAACAACAACAAAAATGCAAACGAATCTTGTGTTTTCGGTCCTTGCCCACATCACCCTTTCAGATACCCAGGGCCTTTCATTCTGGATGCCTTCTGGGATCCCTGCCGCTCTCACCAGCTTCCTATCGCAGTAGGCACTTGGGTTTCCGCTTTCTCCGTCCTGCGTTGTCATCCTCCACTCGTCCATCTGCTTTCTATCTTCCTGTGTTCTGTTCGTATCTCTTACATGCGTTATGTTGCCCCACTTCTCTTTTTACCTCAGAATTTCACCTATTTAAATTCCTTAACTAGGCTGTTTCGGAACAGAAATACATCCAGGTACTTTGTCTGCCACGTTTAGAAAGAAATTCTAAGTTCATACCTAACTGTATTAACTTCAGTCTTGCTGCTTTTTTGCTCTCAGTCTATCTGGTCAAAATCATACGGACCTCAGCTCCACTGACCTTCTGTGTCCTGTATCCCACATCCTGTGACAACTGCAGGTGACTCCAAAAGAAGATTAGTGAAGATTTATTTTCATAACTTTCAGCTTTTACTAACAACTGTCCTACATTTCCAGATTGACACAGAATTTTTCCATGACTCCATCTATTCATTCACGTAAAACTATGCTGGGGGGTTGGGGATTTAGCTCAGTGGTTAGAGTGCTTGCCCATCAAGCGCAGGGCCCCGAGTTTGATCCTTAGCACCAAAACAAAAACAAAAACAAAAAAAAACCCAAACCAAAAACCAAAACTGTGCTAGGAATAGAAATAAAGGCTTGAACAATCTAATCACAGCCTTCAAAGAGCTCCCTGTTTACTGGGGGACACAGGCCAGAGAGTAGATGATAATGTTTGTTACAAGCACGAACATGGAGCTGTGGCAGTGTAGTCAGCACACAGGAGAGGTGATCAATTCAGCTGGGAAGGAGGTACAAAGAAGATGGTACTCAGGAGGCAGTGACACCTGGACCAACGCCGGAGGAGGAGGAAGCACGGGGTGGGCAAAGATGAGGAGATGCAGAGGTGACGAAAGGCACTCTGAAGCACAGGAAGCAGCTGTGTGGGAGCAAAGGTTGAGCCTTTCTGGGCTCGGATGGGGAGAGGAGTTCTTCCAATCAGTAGAAAGTGCAAGGCAAAGGGGACTGAGTCATCTTTTGATGGGGGAACTTGATGTCAGTGTCCTTCCATGACAAAATGGAAAGAAGCCTCTTGTAATGAGGTCATTGGCTTTTGAATTACCAATAAAATTGAGGGTGTTAGCCCTTGGCTAACCGGGAAACTCGCTAAAGAAACCTTGCATTAGGGGGAAGGGATAAACCAGCTTTGCAAATTAAAAAAGCATGGCAAGAATATAGGATTATTATTTTGACTACACTGCAGACTACCACCATCCCCACTCCGGAGTTCTCTTAAACTTATACAGTGAAGCTTCTTCGTGAATTGCAGCAACATCCTGGTTTTGATACTGTAGAATAGTTAAGTGAGATGTCAACAGCAGGGGAAGCAGGGTGGAGATGCGTAGGAGCTCCCTGTACATTTCTCTGAAACTTCCTTTACAGCTTTTCAAGTTCAAAGAGGAGCTGCTGCTCGCAGCCCAAGACAGGAAATTCTCTTTCATTTGCATGTCCATTCAGGGCTATAACGAATTGAACTCAGTGTGCTGCTGAAGATTGCTATGAAATTAAAATCTAGTCAGGCTGGTCTCACAGGCCTGGTAATAGGTTGGATTATGGTCCAGGCACAACTCCAGCGACTCTAGGGAAGGAGGGCTGTGGAGGGTATTTAAAGCATTAACCTGTATGCATAGCAACCACAGCAAATTTTAAAATACGGTCGGGACAGTAAGCATTTGATCAAAATCTGCTGTGAAGCTGGGGATCCCCCCCTGCCTGGGCTGTTTTATTCTCTAGCTCTGCTCTTTAGTCCAGTCACCAGTGAATATGATGTTTCCCAATAGCCCCCAGCTTCCCTCAGCTCCTGTTCCCTCTCGGGACCGGAAAGGAAATGGCTACGAAATTCCAAGTCCCAGTTAGGAAAACAATCCTGAAACCATATACAGTAGATAATGTCACCATTAATAACTGGAGGTAAGGAGACTGTGGATGAAGGAAAAAAAATATGTTATAGAAGAGCTATATATTTGGGCAAAATAAAAAGGAGGAGCCAGTAGTGGGGCATGGTGGCACACGTGTGTAATCCCAACACTGTGAAGGTAAGGCAGAAGGACTGCCCTGAGTTAGAGGCCAGCCTGGGCTACAAAGTAACTTCAAGGCAAGACCCTGTCTCAAAAACAAAACAAGACAAAACAAAAAAACAAAAGGATGAGATAATAATAACTGGTGCCAACTCTTAGTCCCTAGTATTTTTTTTCTAAGATTTAGTTTGTATGCTGAGCATTTTATTTCATATCAAATCCTCCCCCATTCCCACTGTATAACATAAGGTCAGATCCTATACAAATAATATTTCATAGGCTCCTTGAAAAATTGTGGATGCTAAAATGAGGACATTGTGCTAGGCTGAGTGGGTCCTAAATGCAACCATAAAGTCCATCAAAGTTGGTAAAAGATGAAGAAGGAGATAAAACAACAGAAAGAAGAGGTTGGACTGATGTGAGGAAAGGGTCACAAGCCGAGGAGCGCAGGCAGCCTCCTCCTTCAGGATCGCTATGAACAGACTCCGCCTGTCCTGCCTTCCAACGTCCACTGCACTTAGTGTCTATATTCCTTCTTCAAGAGTCATCACATCAGACCCGTGCTAAGGTTACTTAGATATCAGTTGTGTTCTCCATACTGAACCGAAAACTAGATAGAGTACTTCCTCAGACATATTTGAGTCCCTAAGAGTCAGCATAAGAACATTTGTCGAATATATATTTATTGCTTAAAAGTATTCTAGGAATAAGCTTGAGTCTTTTTGTTTTCTGTTTTTTACTCAGCATTTTTTTTTTTTTTTTTTTGGTGCAGGGATCGAACTCAGGGCCTTGGGCTTGCTAAGCAAGCACTCTAACCACTGAGCTAAATCCCCAGCAATTTAGCTGTACGAATCCCCTATGATGAATGTTATCACTATGTACATCTAAAATGTACCATTGGACAAAAAAAAGTATTCTAAACAGCAGGCAGGAGTGGTGCTCACTTGTAATCCCAGTTACTCTGGAGGCCAAAGCAGGAGGATCTAAGTTGGAGCCCAGCTTGAGAAGTTTGTTTGAAGATAAAATAAAAAATAAAGCTGGGGATGTAATTCAAGGATATAGTACTTGTCTAGCATGCATGAGGTCCTGGGTTGAATCTTCAGTACCAAAAAAAAGTTCTGTCACACATACATTCCTGCAAACTGTCTGCAACATGTATCCTTTATCCTTACTTATACAGCATGCTCCTTCTCCTTCGAAGTTCAAGTTTTGGGTCTTCTCTAGTCTTTTCTCTCCTTGCTGTCTTAAGTGAGATTAATCGAGCATTTCTTTATAACTCATACATACATGTACCAATACATGGTCTTGGTAAAAATAATAAAAAAATTAAAAAAAAATCATGTGTCTTGAAGAGGGAAAATAACTAATGAAATGAGCTTAGAATTCAGAAAAATAAAGGTCTATTCACAAATTTTGCCCGTTTCCTCTGCTAGTTTAAAAGTCCATGTCAGAAGGTTTTATGTCTTATTTAATAACTTTGTATATTCAGCTCTTAGTGTAAGTGCCTACTACAAAACAGGTGCTCAAAAAATAACAACTGAATTAAAGAAGAACAGCAAATTTGAAGCCAAAAGAAATCTCAGAAAAGGAGTTGGGGGTTCAGCTCAGTGGCAGAGCACTTGCCTAGCAAGCTCAAGGCCTGCATTTGATCCGCAGTACCCCCCACCCCCAAAAAAGGAGGAACTCTCAGAAGGAACACCGGAGGCATGTGCTTACTGCCAGGGTAATCAAGGGTAAATTGCATAACCTTTCAGATCTGAATATTATCAATTACAGTTGTAAGATTACTGTGAGGATAAATAAGATGAAATCTGTGCGAGGGCTGCACAAAGTAAGGGCTCAGACAATGCCTATTCTCATAGTGAATTAAAACTAGCTAATTGTTTATGGGCCCAACCACCCCCTTTACAGATGAAGGTTTGAAAGGGCCTTCGGGGTTAATTTAGGAGAATGACTATTTGACATAACCCTTTTGTAGAGTTGCTCTGTAATTAGCATCTGATGATGACGACAATGGTGAAGAAGAATGAAGAAGACCTGGAAAAGAAAGCGGGTAAGAAAAGGTGCGGGAGGGAGAGGAAGAAAGCCAGTATATTCACTTTATTCTAATTAAATTGCTGATCAGAAAGAAAACGTCCCAGGAAATCAAATTTATACGGCTGTGTTGGTCTAAATAAAGAGCACCTAACAGTGAGATGTATAAATCCTGTTTCCAAAGCACATTTAAGGATGAGTAGATTGCGTTAGGAATTTGCTTCCTGCCTGGTTCAGGGTTACCAAGGTCGCCCAGGCCACCTGAGCCCGCGTCTTCCAGTTAGAGGAAACCCTGGCGACATGTCACAGGGGTGTGAGCACCGCTGCAGAAAGCAAAAACTAAACCATCTGAAAACTACGCATTCTATCAAATTCAGCTGGTGTTGGCTCAATCAACTGTGGCCCTGTTAGAGAACTGAATTCGCAGCAGAGAAGAGCAAAGTCCAAATGTAGCTGAAATACAGAATAAATACGTCCCCCAAATGCTAAAAGTTTCCGTAAGTGCTATTTTTTTAAAATTCACACCCCAGCCTCAAACCACAACGTGGTGTCTGAGATGGTGTAGGAGGCCACCTATCTGGCAACAGCCTGCACTTTTTCATTTCTCTGTTTTTAGAAATGGGGAACAAACACACTTTGAAAGCTAATTATTCACCTCAAGAGATGATAAATAGTGCTCATGTTCATGTTTAAAATGTAGCTGTGTGCTTTTATTTATTTTTATTTATTTTTATTCTAGTGTGATACTGGGCTTGGAACCCAGGGAGTGGTGAGCTACACCCCTAACCCTTTATTTTACTTTGAAACCTATTTTACTAGGTTGCCCTGCCTGGTCTTGAACTCACAAACTTCTTCCCTCAAAGCTTCTAAGTAGCTGGGTTACAGGCCACCATGCTCGGCTAGGTGGGCACTTTCAAAGTATGTTGTCTTAATATAATGTTGATATGATTAAAAATTAATGCTGGCCAGGTGTGGTGGTGCCCATCTGTAACCTCAGCACTTCAGGAAGTTAAGGCCAGAGAGTTGCAAGTTCAAGCCCAGACTAGACTAGTGAGACCTCTGTAAATCAAAAATAAAACGAGGGCTGGGGATTTAGCTCACCGTGAAGGGTCCAGGTTCAATCCCCAGGTCCAATAATAATAATAATAATAATAATAAAATACTGCCACTTGAGGACAATCCCTCAGCGGGCAGTGTCACACCCTGGGTGGCGTGGCCACTTCTTCCCAGGCTGATCTCCCTTTGCTAAGACCTAATAAGCTGCACTTGGCTTTCCCTTATTCATGTCTTGCCGTTACATCCCATTGAAGTTGTGCATAACTAGCCCACACCACCAAATTTCTTTTTTTTTTGTGGTGCCGGGGATCGAACTCAGAGCCTTGTGCTCGCAAGGCAAGCACTCTAATCACTAAGCTAAATCCCCAGCCCCCACACCACCGAATTTCATCTATGTTATTTAAAACCCTTCCAGAAGTGCAGGAGAAGGTAGGCTCAACCCACTGCACAAATGTGAACACTGCAGCTCAGACGAGTTACACCATGTGGCCAAAGTCACACAGTTAGAAAGTGGTGGCGCTGGAAGAGGAACACTGATCTAACGACATTGCAGCATTGTATGCGACTTCAGTCACGTACACAAAACTACTGTAAATACAAGAAATTTCCTGACTAATTCAGGGAAGACCATGACTTTTCTATCGTAAACCCAATTTTTGTGGTTTAACATTCACTGTAGCCTACATCTTATCCAAATGGAACAATTAAAAACCAATCAAATCTGATATAAGACTGACAACAGCGGCTCTGCAGTAAACTCCCCCTTCCTCCTTGTCTCTTTTTCCAGAGACAAAAGACACAATTCACAAATAGACCATCTTTTAAATGCCAGCAATAGCCCCTGCCCCATCTCCACGCCCAGTTCTTTTAACCAGCATGAATCTCTTTCCTACGCATTTTTCTTAGTCCTGAATTAAATATAGTTTTTCTGTAAATCCAAGCTGGCTACACTTTTGGACATGTGAGAATTCCTAAATTTACAACTATCACTATACATGTTATATCCACCCATAAAGTCAACTACCATATTGGTCATTTCTCTGCATTTCTATCACAGGAAGAATTCCTCTGGGGGAACATTTTCGCGAAGAAATAAATATGTTTTATTTGTTGATGAAACTGCTTATGCATGTCCAAAGAGTAGGGAAATAAGCCACAGTGAAGGGTGGAGGCTTTTCGGTTTTTGTTTTTTAGACAGTCTACACAGTCTTGGCTGGCCTTGAACTTGCAAATCTCCTGTCCTAGCCTCTGGAGTGTTGGGATTATAGGAATGTATCACCAAGTCTGGCTTAAGAAATGTTTTAAACTGATGAATATTAAATTTCAGAAATGCTAGACTCAGAGCATTCTGTAGTGAGACTGGCTACTCATGAGACTGGGAGTTCCCAAAGCAGTGATTTTTTTTTTTTTTTTAACATCTTGTTGCCATGTCTTACATGACATGGTTCTTTGCCCCCATATATGACAGAAGTTCCTAAATGACCATGTTAGAATCTGTATAGAACTAGATTAGAAATAGAATATTAGAGAACGTGCCTCAAACGCCTAACCCTGGTGCGCGAGGCTCTCGTGATCTGCTCTCAACCTCACCCTCATCCTCTCAATTCAGCCAGGAACTCTCCCTGACAGTATTTCTAGTGCTCATACCGTGTACTTTCCTCTTCTATTTTTTTATATTCTATGTTATTCGTTTCTTACAATGATGCTTCTTTTCTCTTTGTTGCCATTCTAAGCCAAACTTCATGGTACAGAATAAGTACCATTTCCTCCTCTAAATATTTCCTGATTCCTCCAGTCAAATGAATGTACAGTATGCTTGTTGGTGCACACTCACAAAGCTCTCTATTATGACCTAGATTCCCTGCCAGCACTCCATACCCTGAAGGACGCAAGCTAGAAGGATAGGAGACATGTCCCGGTTAGGCTTCTAACACTGATGTCCAAGCACAGAAACTTGGATCTAGTAGGTACTTCAAAACAGCTGCAGAAATTGAAACAAAAATGTAACTTACTGCAGAATTTCCTGAGGATAGTGCGAATGAGGTTAATGTATACTAGCAGCTAATCAACACATTCAGGAGAGGGCAAGACTTTGGCCCAGAATCTGGCTGTATGGTCTGCCCAGAAGCACCTGGAGATGGGGTTGTGGGTGAGATGGCCAAGGGACCATTTGGGTTCAAAGTAAGGGAAACTACCGCCACAAACTCCTGTGCAAACATTCAGTGGTAGATCTATAAGAAGAAGGATGGTGTTTTCATGCCTAATAAATAAGGTGGCCTCTGTGTACCCACACAACCATTCAGTGCATCTTTCCATCTTATCACCTATCACTGCATTGTACTGGGGTGGGCGACTGTTTTACCCCTGGCTGCTGAGGACTAGAACATGATAGTTTAAAACATTGCCTCGGCACCTACATCGATGCTTACCACACGATCAACCCTAGGTAAATAGATAGATGGTTGCTGAATAGATGAAGGAAAGAATGTAAGAAGAAAAGGGAAGGCAAGAAATAGAAAGTAGAAGTTTCCTTTTCAGCCTTTCAGGAAATCATCCACTGAAATCTCTGTGGAGATATGAGAATTAACAGACAGACATCATTCCTGGTCTTACTGCAATTTATCTCCTAATTTCTGTTTAGAAAAGAGCTAAACTTTAAGGAGGGCCTTGCAGAGTGCTTATATAGGGTCATCTGGAACCTGCTCTGGGTGAATCCCACTTCTGTGCTCAGACCTCAGCAGCAATCGCTCTGTAACTTTGGAAGTTTATGCTTATGGTCACACACTCACGTGAATTTAACAGCAATCATTTAAATTCTCAGGAAAGTCTTAAAGAGATTTGATCTTATCATTCACATTCAAGTCATTTAAAGAAAGTAGACAACATAATTTAGAATGTTTAGGCCCAATAAGAACATGCGGTAGCTCCCTACCCAACTACTCTGGCTTCCTACCCCCTCCCATTCTTATTGCTAAAAGTTACATCCCTTAAAATCAAATCCAAAAGGATTTAGTCACTTTCCCTGACATATTGCTTTTCTTACTATTTTACAGACGAGCTATTTGCATCATCGTGTTTTCGGGAAACTGTGCTGTTTTCAAGGCCTGGCATCTTCTCAAAGAGGCCTAAAAAGTGCTATAAAAATTCTATAGATGTGACTTGAGCCTTCCTGGAAAGGTTCTGTCACACAGGCGAGCTGGTCAATACTTGGCTCATCTGACTGCAGCACGGCCAAGACTCTGTAGGTCAGGGAACATCTTCTAGCACTTGCTGCGGAGCGCTCTGAAATGCTAACAGATGGCACACAGAACGCAACCCTGAACAGTCGGCAGGGTGACACTCATTAAGAGTCATCACTGAATCCATTTCCAGAAAAATCCCATTCCAGTGAAATATCACTTTCCAAAAAGTGTCAATCTGTTTGAGCAAAAGTGACTCCAGGGTATATAATGCCAGGCCTGGTTGAAGCTCTGTAGATAACAAGGACTTTTTGAGAGCCTCGGGGACTTTCTAGACATCACTTCCTGTGGGAGGGTCCTGATCAGATGTTCCCTCTAGACGTCTTAGCCTCTGTAGATGGGACAGGAAAGAAGCAAGGTAGTACTCAGAAATTCCGTTCCCGAGCCTGACATTCATTCCTCTGCCTTCTTTTCTCCTTAACAGAACACTGGGAGGAAGGAGAAGGAAGGAAAAATGACTGGAAGAGGGGTACAGGGACTTGCTATGCTACAGGTTAGAATTCCTTCTACAGTGGAAATTTATTTATCCTCCATTTCTTCAAGTATATCACTGATTCGCTTTACAAAGAAAAATCATTTCTTTCCTCTGTCCCTCCTCTGGTTTCTAATGGAATGCACAGGTCACATTGCAGCCCATTAAACTACATTTTGTTTTACTTTAGATATCACCAATGAATTAAAATATTGGTATGTGAAACCAAAGTCAGATGTATACAACACTGACACTGGATAATGGCTAGTTCATCGGCCCCAAACTGCTTCGTACTGACTAACGTAGAAACCAACATCCACTGGCTTCTCTTTGCTCCACTGAAGGTAAAACAGCCAATAGTTAGATTTTTGTACCTCCAGGTCTTCTCTCTACAAGGCCCCTCCCACCTGTTACCTGCTTTAGTGCCTTCTGAAATTCACTCATCCTCCAAAACCCAGTGCAAATGCCACCTTGTCTGGTCAGCATTCCAGGAACACACAATTGGCAAGACTTGCCTTTTGAGCCATGTTCCCTTAGTTTTTTGTTACAACACCTCAACTAAGATTTGTTTCATTCTGTCTGATTTCCTGCTGCTACAACTGCAAGGAAAATATATTAACCCTGTACTTAGTTCCTGGCACAGTGAGTCAAATGGAAGACTTAAAGAAAAGAACTCTCGAGTTGATTTCCCCAGTTTGCTATCCTCATTGGTAGGAGTGAAAAATCACTTGAGTGAGGCACTTGACACTGTTTAGATGAAAGGCTGGTGTCCATTAGCTGGTAACAGCCCAGGAACGAGGAGACCTTGATTCTAATCCACCTCCACACGAACATTTTCCTCAGGCTCATACTATGGTGAACCAAAACTTCTTTATCAAGAATCTACCTTGTGTTTACTAGTCATTTACTTACTTTGTAAATTTTATCACTAAGCTTTGCCATGGTTTTACTACTACTGTCTATCAATAGTCTGTTTTATATATACTCTTGCATTCTCCTTCCTACAAAACACACCAGGACAAGAGAATACTGCAAGTTGGAGAACAAACTCAGGGTTCTTTCATGAATGAACAGATCAAAGAAAACATGGCTGCAGAGGAAGAAAGACGCAGCTCTGGTGCATGGTCTTGGGCAAGCTACTTAACTTCCTCGAAATAAGAACAACAGTCAGATTGCACGGCTATAGGGCTACAAGAACTAATGCACAGAAAACACTTTGGAGGAATTACCCCAGAATATTAGCTGTTTTTATTCCATCCGTACTATCTTGTGATTATACTTCAGCCTTAGATTATTTCACTATAATTATTACCAGTTGACAGCGAGTCCCCGACACACTTTGAACTTAACACTTCCTACGTCTAAAGGGTTTTTTGAAAGATTCTGTTGTTATGGCTGTTTTCTTAAGAAAGATGAGGACAAACAGAGAGACTTACTACTTCTGAAAAAAATACCACTTTACTCTGCTAATCTATCCTGCAGACACAAGATGGAAGAGGAAAATTCCAGCCAAAGTGATCAGTCTAAGCAACCACAATCATGTTAATTATATACAACTGTCAGCAAGGAGATCAAAGGCGAAGTCTTTTCTCAGCTGCACAGAATGATAATGATAATATACAGTTATTCTTAGTAGCTAAAGTACATTTTGCAATGGTAACTGGCACGATTTGACTTTCACTTTTTGTAAGTTAAATGATTTTCAATGTATGTTCTTGTTCAAAACAATAGATTCTTTCACCTTAGTAAAATTCACCTTTGCCCAGTGTGATTCACCTTCCTGCTCATGATTTGCTCTGCTGTGTAACATCATCTCTTAACAAAGATTTTTAAAAGGACCTGGAAAAATATCTTGTAACTTGGAGAGCCTGGGGGATTGCATATATGCTCCAGCTTTTCCTATTTTAAGTACATTTAAGTTTCACTGCTTCTGTGAAGGAAGGAGACCGAGCAGGTGAGGAGGAGAAAGAGGGCACACGGAGCTTGAGCCTTACCATCCCTTCTTTCTTACGTCTTCCTTGGTCCACACTCAAACTAGAGGTTCTGCAAGAGTCCAAACCACCTCTTTGGCCAAACACAAGGTACACAGTCATACCCTACGTCCTTTAGTTTGCTTGCTTGCTTATTTATTAACTTTTTTTTTAACCCTACTCCTAAATCTTTCATGCAGGTGATTATTTCTCTGAGGTACCTGGCAGGCAAATCTTGCTCATCCAGTTTAGCATGCCAAGGAGGCTCTGTCTGTCTTTCCTTGTATACAACCACCTCGGGGAGTAGGGATTATCCTAATTTTACAGGTGAGGAAGCTGGGGAGCAGAAAAGCCAAGTAAACAGTGATCTGGGATTTAAAAGTAGACTGTCTGGCTTCAGAGCCTGGCCTTTAATCCGCACACTGCAATAGCAGTCTCTTTTTGAATTCCCATAGCCTGCCATCGATGTATGCAATCCCAAACTGTGTTGTGTTATAGCAGATGTATTGAGCTTATTCTAAAATGTACTGTTACATAACTGCTTTCTACTGTGTAGCCTATTTCATTGTAAAATGGTCACGAAGTCATATCACCCTTCTTCATGTGTGTGGCTCTCACACTGCCTGTTTCAATACTGGATTTATTATTTCTAAATCCTAGTGTGTATATTCTATCCCAGATTGGAATGTGTGCTCAATTGGAACCAGAAGATGCTGACAACTTCAGGCCACTGTGAAGAGTTTTGTAAGTCCAGATAAGGGAAATGGCTTGTCTAGCCTCACAAGGCTGACACACGACAGTGGCAGGATTTAAACCCTCAAATTTTCTCCTTATTCTATGTGGTCTACAAACAAACCAAATACGAAAATAAGACAAAGAAGCATGATAATGAGTTTTGTCTTTCTTGTATCAGGTAGACCACAAACTCCTCAAAAGTATTAATTATCAAGTTTCCAAACTAAAATACTTGTGCTAATATTCATTATTACTAGTTTGATTATGATGACTCATATAATAAATTTACAGATAAATGTATAGCTGCAAGACTAAGGCACAAAAAGATGGTTCTGGGAAGTGAGCAGAGGCTCACCCTTAAGAAAAAAATGTTAGTTTGCAAAAGTGTAGGCTTTTTTTAGAGCACTTATTATGTCACTATGGTAGTTGATGATGTTGGAGGAATAGGACAAACCTAGCTTTTAGGAGCTTTGTACCCAGTGGGGAGAATACACAGAACAAGAATGGGTAATAACATGGCTCAGATCCTGTGACAAAGATCCTCAGAGGTCAAAAACCAGCAGCCTGTCATGACCCACAACTATGTTTCCTTTGATTTCAGAGTGATTTCAGAAATATGAACCAAGGGTTAATGTTTAAAAATTGGGAAATTTCACATAAAAATCTATATTTGAGGCTACCCCAAATTTGAAAAGTGTGACAACACTTATCCCTCATTCTGTGTGGCCACCACCAACCAGAACCCAACAGCCACTTTCTCCAAGGATGGCATACACACATACTTGTAAATAAAGGCCCATGTTTCTGTAAGCTGATGATTTTTAAGAGTTACCTACAGCCATTTTCTACCAGGAGCACTTTTGATATATTTCTCCTTGGTAACACTGCTCATGTGACTACAGATTAAGTTGTGTACTAACATTTAAGGTAACACACATAAAAAGTATCAGGGCAGTGTTGACAAGAGGAGAAAGGGTTAAAAAACAAATGGAGGAGGGGTGCAGGTGGAAAGGAATGATGAGAAGATGGACAGAAAGGTGGTAAAATTGTACCATATGACTTCTCTCATTCCATTTCTCCCTCCTTTCCCTCCTCCCATCTCTCCCTACATATACACTTCTCATGATTACTCATGAAAATAAAAAGATCCATGACTCTGTAAAATGCACCGGATGAGATTTGGAGCCTATATTACGTTTTGTGAACAGGCTGATATTATTTTACTATAAAGGTGTGTTTTAAAGATTCCAGTCACCATGTTCTTTGCACACTACACTATGGTATGTAATGTAACAAATTCAAATAACAAATACATACTACCCCTGCTCTGCACAAGTTTAATGTCCAGCATGGGAGACACTCTTGTGCCTAGGAGGGTATGCCAGCTCTGAGGTAAGAATGTTCATATTTAAATCCCACATATGACACCTAATTAGGGCAGTGATCTTGGGCAAGTTATTCAATCTCTCTTATATTTAGGGTACCAATCTAGTGAATGAGATTAATATAGTTTTTGTTCATACCACTATTCATAGAGTTACAATCATAACTACTTATGTTTTATTCATAAATTATTCATATAGTTATTATGAAGATTAAATAAAATACAAAGAACAGAAATACATACTGTTAGTATCATTATCCAGATAAATTTTTTTAAAAATTTCAAACTACAGTGAAGGAAATATATACTTAGTGGATAAAAAATTAACATTTGTGGAACAGTTATTAGGAGGAGCCACATGACTTACATGTGTCATCTCATTTGATCCTCATGATATGGCTGGTACATTTTATTATTCCAGGTTTTTCATGAGGAAACAAACAGTAGAGAGAAAGTACGTTGCCATTTATAACTCTAAAAGGAGCATCAGAATTTTGTTTGACTCCAAAGCTGGAGTCTACCTGCGGTGGCCTGCAACTTGGAATAAGGACTCAGGAAACTGCAAGCGCTCCAGACAATTTCCACTGTAAATTCTGAAGGGCACTGCAGAGCTGAGCTGACACAAAGGTTAAGTGAGTAAGCTCCACTTTACGCTTCTGACTCGAAACAGAGAACAAAGCAGAGTGACCTTCCATTGGAGGCAGGCATGAAGTAACTGGCAAATCCTCAGGACAGAGTAAATGAATCCCTCATGTAAATGAATATATTAATGCATGCTCTGACACGCTCATCTGTCTTCCTCATGCCTCCTGCAAAGAGGCATTTGTATCTCTTCTACAGGACATTTGTATTGCCACATACTTGGATGAGTTAGTACCCACAGCAGCTGAGAAGTGTCTCAAGAGGACGTCTGTATTATCTATTGGAGAATGTATGCACTGAGGCGGCTCCAAGTGTTAACACAGCTTTCAAAGATAACACAGATTAAAAGGTGGCTCTACCAGCGAAATGCAAGCACTGACAATCGAAGACACTATTTGGCCCCAAACACACACCTCAGCTCTTTCCTCTCTAACCTCTGAATTCTCTACCTTGTCAGAAATCTCGTAAGGGCAAGCAGAGTGCTACATTCTCTTTGGCCAGTACGGAACTTGAAAGAAGGGAATGATTATTTGTGAGGAACATGCTCGGTGCTTCCTTCCACTAAATGTGCTAATGCACTAACCCATTTAATCTTCCACCAATAAATGTGAGCCACATGAGAGGAATACTTTGTCTATTTCTCCCTGTACTTCTAGAGCAGTTCCTGGCACACAAGTGGTGCTTGTTCTGACTGCTGTCCGTGGGTTCTCGGCGCCATTCCTTAGTCCTTCCACCCTCCTGTTTTCCACTGGATCATGCGCCGGGGAGCCCGAGAATTACATTCTCAGAGTCTCTTGTGAGCAGAGTTGCAGTTTGGATTCTCCCAACCAGTGTAATTCTAAATTACATTCTTACTGCTTAAATAGAAAAGGTACCGTTTTCCTAATTGATTTAATGGTCAATAAATATTTGTTAGATAACTCCATGAATGAACAATCCATTCAATGGGCACTAATATCCCCTCCTTGCAGTCATAGAGGGCTGCTAGAAATGAAATAATGTCAACAGCCTTCACAGATCCGAGCTGAGAGCTGAGCCTGGAGGATTTCTTTCCCTACTCATCCACTATCCACCCCATTCATCCTGTAAAACTCAGGCTTCTTCAGAAAATAGATGGCAAAAATAAAAGAGATATAGGGGAGACATTTTAAAAGACAAATTAACTGTAAGCAATAAAGCTCACTGTGCCTAATTCAAACTATTGAAAACTAATTCATGATGATTTTGAGACAATTTGTGATTTGAACACCCAGTATATGTTTGGTAAATTATTGGTAATATTTTAGGCATGATAATGGTAATTACAGCTATGTTTAAAAAAAGGCAACTTTAAAAAAATATATACTAACATTTTCATGGATAAAATTATTTGTCTCAATAATACAACAGAAGGAAAGTGAGTAGGTCTATAGATGAGACAAGAAATAAATATGAAAGCATCATCTATGGAGAGATGGATTACCTTCTAGGGAGATGTTTTTTTCCCTTCCTCCCTGATCTCAAACACTCTAAGCATGTTTCTGTAACTCTAGTTATCTCATTCCATTGTAATTATCTGATTTATGTGGTCCCATCACCAGAGGGAGCTCATTAATAAGGACAGAATTTTTTCTCTTTCCTTTCATTGGTTCACAGCAGGGGCTTGCTACGAATAGAAAGATGAAAAGATAAATGAATGGGTACAAACTCCCCAGGTGTACATCAGTGTATGTAATCTGTATGTGCCAAAGACTGCAGTACCTTTCCTCACACACCACGAAGTCACAGGTGACACTTATAACAAAAGACACGTTAAGAGGAGAAAAGAGTAACAAAAATATACTTGACCTAAGTTTTACATGACGTGGGAACCTGCAGAAATGAAGACCCAAAGATTCAGAGAACACTGTTTTCATGCTTAGGTTTGATGAAGAGTGGACAGGCTTGTAGAAATGTGATTGGAGAAAAGCGTATGTCCTACTGGGGACAGTCTGAAGGGGTGAAGCCAGCAAGGCCTGTCTTTTGGATTCTTCTTGGCCTCTGGAGTGTTACTGCTGGAATGATGTCTTCGAGGAAGAAGGGAGTAATTGCTAGATTTTATGGCTTGCTTTGGGAGAGGGGGGGAAGAGAAATTCTGATGTCTGTGACTCACTTCAAAGCAAAAGGAGGGGTGAGAGAACAAGAGGGCAGAAGAAGGTCAGAGAAACTGCTTCTGAGGCTTTCCAGTCTCCTTTAGTTCAAAGTACTTAGCATGCCACAGTGCTGTACTTTGGGAAGTTGTCCTTTGAGCTTCCAAAGATTGGAGCATTTGGTTCCCTTTGATTTTTCTTACTTTTATCTAAATCTTAAGAAACAACTCTGGATTTGTGTTCTGTATGCAAAGCAGCATTTGCCTACAACTGAAAGCCACAAATGCAGGAGCCTAATTGAAACCAGATGATTCACACATTTTTATTTAATATTCATGAAATGCCATGTTGTGAGGCCATGTTTTTAATTAGTATAAGATGGAATTGTTTTGAACCTACGTAGTTGTCATAGCAATAAGGTATCTGAAAAATATTGTCTTTATTTTTAAAAGAATTCTTATATTAAATTACGGTTATCTGACTCTACATTTTAAATCTAATGTGCCTCTTTTAGACATGCACTTGTTATGGCCTTATAAATGTCCTTCTGGTCTCTTACGGGTCTGTATTTTGCACTAGTAGAATTATACCTTGGAAACTCTGCAAGTGAGAGGCTAGAGGAGGTTTTGCCAAATGATTCAGCCGATGTTCTTGCTTTTGGTCCAAACTATGCTAAAGAAGCCAAGATAAACAAAAGCCCCCCCCCCAAAAAAACCCCCAAACTGCCTCATTTTTATTGTTTTAAGAAGATGTGAATCAAATCACTCCATGACTGTACACTGTTATTGGAAATAATAATTTCCTTACATTCCTAAATCATTTCTCAAGTAAACTTTTAGGCGTACATTTGTTAATAGCAGAAAGGAATTTATCTGCCTCTCAGAGTTTTTAGTTACCATTCAGGAATAATCCAATGAGATAAATTCATAAAAGTGTGCTTGACATCCCCTAGAGAATCTATTTCAGAGACCAGATGGGATTTGCTGTTTTTTTCTTTTAATGAAATGTCATCTATGACAACACAATAAATTTCCTTACATCTTAGAATTTCATGAATATGTGCACGTGATCAAGCCCAAAGGGATTTGTTTCCTTCTGTAGTATAGATATAATTCCTGACATTGAATTACAAATACGGATTATGTATTCCAAGGCCTGTCATGATACCCAGTAAACATGGAGCCTCCACATATGGAGTTGTCAAAGGAGGTTATTATTTTTATTTTTGTATTGCTAGAACCTGGCCCAGCACTGATCTTTCTTCCTGCCTGCACCATCTCCTGTGTGCCCGACCACCACAAGCATCCATTTTTTAAGATGTAATGCATGCCTTTCTGCTAGGCAATAAGCTTCTAAAATTCAGGAACCAGCATTCACTCAGCACCAAATCCCTAGTCCTGGCAGAAATCTTTCGTGGTTTTCAGCTTGAGCTCCAACATTCTCTTCTTTCACTTCATTTCCTCAGGAGTTGCGGAGAGACTGGCAGGCCAGTGCCAGACTTTCTGTCTTCCTTTGATTTGTGCACATGCCTAGTAGCAGACTCTGGACCAACTAGAAGGAGGTTAGTTATCTCTGGAAGGAACATAACTAATTTCCCCAACAGGTATTCTGAGAGTTTTGAACAAATTGGCTGAATTTTTGGACAACTGTCACCCTGAGACTTATATTCAGGTAATAAGTATATGTGAAGATCACAAGGAAATGACTCTTTTGTGATATACTCCAGGGACTGGCAAATTAAAGTTCAGTCCAAATCTCAGGACTGACAGAAATGAAAACAGAATTGCTTACCAGTGAGTCAGAAAATGTATTAACATCAAGCCAGCTCCATGTCCACTGCCCTCCAGCGATGCACGTCAGCCTGAATGTCATATTCTCAGACAGCCGTAATCAGTGTAGGTAGGACAGAGATTGCATATCACTTTTAAATGGCAATACTTCCATTTCAAAGAGCAAATGAATGAAAAATGCACTTCAAAACTCACTGAATTGCACTGAGAAAAGGTTATCTAAACTGCTTTGTAGACAAAAGACAAAAACTTATTTTAAGTATTTTTTTCTTGAAATCTTTTTAATCCATATTTTTCTCTACTTCATTGTCTTGCTTAACACCAATAAACACATGTGACTTTTATTATCTAAAGCAGATGCACCAAGGAAATACAAAAGGTTGACCATATAACCCAGGTGCTCTGGCTAGTTCCATTGTTTGTACGGATTCAGAAGATTACTGGTAATTATAGGTAAACAGAGTGGGAACGAGAGTATTGTGTTAACATCCAGTTGGAGATTGGGATGAAATGATGAGGACTTCATTCTTTGCTTTTAGTTACTTTCTAGCTGGACAAGGAACTGTGTAGCAGGCTGAAGTGCTGGCTTTGCTTGTTCCATTTAACAAGAGTGTCACTTTGGGCAAGGCACAGACCTTTTCTTAAGTATTATTCTTTTAGCTCACAGTGGTATCTTGTGTTCAGTGTAGAGATAACTCTATTAAATAATTAAAATGAAAATATTTCTAAAGGTAACCAGTTGAGAAGTAAAAATCTAAACTTTATCAGATGAGTTTAAGAAGCCATGGATAATTAACTTCAGAGGATCGGAACAACAAGTACAGATATGTTATTCAAATACAAGACAGTGCTTTAAGGAGATGAGAGATTATAAACTTATATAACTGCGGAGGGCAGAAATAGGTCTCACTTGGAGGAATTAAAAGAACAGGATTTAAGATCTCTGTAAAAAAAACTTTTTAATAATAACCTCTGCCTAGCAATAGAAGCAGCTAATCTAAAAAATAGTGGTAGTAGAAATATGAAGCGGAGAACTTGAGAGAAACATTGTAAAAATCATGAAGGAGGAAGGGGGTCGAGTTAGGAAAGGGACTGAGAAAAAGCCCAGGGGAGCATGACACTCATCTTTTACCTCCATGTCTTTTGGGCTCCTAAAATTCTACAGCTGACAGAGACCTCTAGCCTCAAGTTCCTACGGTAGTATACTCATTCCCCAGAAAAATACTCCAAAAGGGTTGGGGATTTAGCTCAGTGGTAGAGTGCTTGCCTAGTAAGCACAATCTCCTGCACCCACAAAAACAAACAAACAAACAAACACTCCGAAACCCTCCAAAAGGGCAGGAGAGATCATTCACTTTCTTTTAGGCAAAGTTGCCTAATGGTAGACAAAAGGCACGTTGGGTCTGCCTTTCTTTCATCCAGGGCACAAAATGGTTTTGATTTTTTTTTTTAATAGTTTAAACAACAAACAACAATTACATCTGAAAAGATAAAAGAAAGTGGTAAGTTCTATAGTCCTGAAATTCTCTCTCTGATCTCTCTTTAAAGTTGTTTAAACTCTTGTATCACCATTTGGAATTTTTTTTTTTTTTTATCTCAGGTCAAGGTATCCTTGGCAGTGAAAGAACACCCAAGAGATAAAGTAACATTCAAAAAGTGTACTTCCTGTTTGTACTCTGCTGTAGGCCATGGTGCTAGGTGTAGTTGGCTGTTTCCCTTGATTACGTCTAGTTAGAAGGGCTGTACGTTATGCTGTAGGGTTTTTGTCAGGTCATGAGAGGACTGCATCAAAATGTCAAGCCTGGGGCTGGGGATTTAGCGCAGTGGTTAGAGTGCTTGCCTTGCAAGCACAAGGACCCGAGTTCTATCCCCAGCACCAAAAAAAAAAAAAAAAAGAAAAAAAAGTCAAGCCTTCTGACTGAATGCCACGCCTCTGTCACTGTTGTATCCCTATCTCCAAGTGCAGCATTTCACACAATAATACTAGGGAGATCTTTTTCAAATGGGAAGAGGAGTAAGAGATGGAGGACCAGAGTAGGGAAGAAGGACGGGGGAAAAAAAAAAAAGAACTGAATAAAAAAATAGAGCTTTTGCAAATGGGAAAAGGAACAAGAGTTGGAGGGAACAGGGAGAGATGGGAGAGGAAGGGAACGAAAAAAGAATAAGGTGTGTTATGTACATGTACAGACTCCCGACGATAAATGTAATCATTATGTACTACAAACAAGTATCAATTAAAAAAAAAAAAACTACAACATAAGGAAAAAAAAAATAAAGAATGCAGTGCAAGCATGGTTGAGAAACGGAGAGCTCACTTCTTTCCTAGATTCAACTTAACCAGCCTCCTCCATGCACAATTCTCCTTCCCATCTGAGTTCTGCTTTTGCCAGGAGCTCAGCAGCCACTCTCTATCCCTAAGACCTTCCCTCCTTCAGGATAAGCACCAACTGTTTCTTATTTGCACACAGTTCATTTTTGATTCCACAGTATTCCACTTGTTTCCTCTTTCTCTGACAGTCATTTAAAACTAGTTGATTAATCAAGCATTAAATCCCCTACTTATTAAGAACTTGTTATAGTCAAGCGCACTGTGGGATACAGGAATTTTCAGACATGCAAAAAATGTTTTCTGCCCTAGAAGTCCATTTAAGAGTTTAAGGTATGTAGGTAAGATGAGAAAACACATAGAGCCTGCTGGGATGTGGTTAGGTGCTAAATAGCAGGGCTGGCTCACTGGGGTTTCAGAAGAGGACATTTCTACACTGAGAGATTTGGAATCACCACGAAGGACACAGACTTCAGTTAGCTTTGCAAAGATGACTCTAGGTCACAAGAGAAGTAAGGGGCGTGGGTATTTTAATGAAGGATGATGCACTCTGCAACCTGATACTTACGAATTCAACAAGTATTTACCATGCATCTGCTGCGTGCCAAGCACTAAGCTAAAAGCAGTAATCACACTGTGAGTGTTCTGAGGTCAAGTGTGGTTCAGTTTTCTCTCATTTAATCCCAAACTATCCACGACCTCATTCATTCCTGTAGCTTTAACAACTACCTCCAGCATGCGAAAGGCACCCAAGTTACCTGTCCACCCCCAAATTCTCCCAGTAAGTCTAATTTTGGTTCTAATCCTAAGGGAAAGTGAGATGTAATGATGCCACTCTACCCACTCTGTACCAGCTGGCCCCATACCCCAACCACCAGCCAAAGGGAACACATACCCTGAAACCTACGAGACACTCGCCATTATATAACCTCTTTAGGTAGTACGACTGAGCGTGGAAAACATGCCTTTATGTGTTCCTCCACACCACGCTCCCTTACTGGGGACTGGGAGAACCTGGCTGACAAATATGAACTAGCCCATAGGATGAAACCCGAGCTATCAGCACACCCTTACTCAGGACTAATGTTTTCACTCACTGATTTCATGCCATCAGCCCAGTGCTGTCTGTGCTAGCTGCTTTCTATAGTATCCACATATCAAGCTCTGTAAGAGAGAGACCTCTACCACTCTTCTACTAGTCCATTTACTTATTAGAATGAGATAGCTGTGGCTAGACAGTTTTATAAAGAAAAGAAGTTTATTCAGCTCACCATTCTATACATTCGGGGACATGCAAAGGTCATCAGTTTGGCTGCAGTGAAGACCTCATAGTAGATGGCACCACAGCAAGAACAAGCGTCAGAAAGAAGAGACCACATCACAATACAGGAAGCCCGAAAGGGAAACCAGGTCCCCAGGACAACTACACTGTTCCTTCCCAGGGCACACCTGGTGACCTAGTAACTCCCCTCTCGGAATAGCCCACTCTGCTCTACCTCTTAAAGGTCCTGCCAGCTCTGAATGTGCCTTACTGGGAGCAAACTTCCAACACACAAGCCTTTGAAGAACACACTTAGAAAACAGCTATCATTTAAAGCACAGCTGCCATTATATAAATGAGAAAACAGATCACAGAAAAAACTGTTTATGACTTCAGGTCTAGTAAATGATGGGAGTCAGGATAAGAACCAGATCTTTTTGTTTCCAACTGTGAATGTTCTTCCATGTTACAGCAGACACAGGTTCCTAGTTTTCAGTGTTTCAGTCTTATTATTTGAGAGGTACGCATTTTTGTCTCTATCTGCCTAGGACTTGCAACACCCATCATAACTGAGGTATCTCAAGGGAAAATGAAATGGGTTAGACCTGGATATTAAGGAAAATGGTATTACCAACCCACCCAGTATTTTAAAACTCAAGTGACCTCTGGGCCAGAGGATGAAATCTGCAGATGAATTTCTGGCCAAGCAAGAGCCAAGGAATATCATCCAATTACCCCCTCAATTTATACCTTGCACACTTCTACTATGGGCCACACACAATGTACTTGCAATGACACTGTAGATGCAACGTACATTTTGGACACTGTGTCTTGCAGGATGTGATATATACTTAGTAAACTGATTGTTTCGAAAATTGATGGGCATTTCCAAATTATAGGACAGTTTCCAGCTGCAGTGGTTCACTGACAGGAGGACCAGTCAGAGCAACAGTTATCAACCTCTGAGAGGATCCTGGGAGCAACATGACGTGTCGCACCCACGGAGAGCAGTGCTTGAGAGGGTAAAGCACACTGGCATCAGACAGAGAGAAACATGCTGCCGGGAACAAAAACTTTTGCAAGCCACGAAGCTTTTCTGAAACATACAAACTCGGCATTCTTGTTTCAGAAGCACTGTGCCGTCTACAAAACCTCCTTACAATGCGCTTCTCTGTGGATCTACTAAACTGCTCCCCAATCTTCAAGGTTGCGGCTCCAGAAATCATTCCTTAGCTTCTCAGTCTCAATTATTTCCTACCTCCCTTGAAGAATATATCAATCGGTGTCTTGTCAACCAGATTTCTTGGTGTGTACTATTGTGCCGAGGCAACAGGCAAGATGCTGGGATACAGGGTGAAGGAAATCACATTCCTGCTTTCCATCTACTGTGAGGTATTTCAGTAGGAATGAGGTGATTTTAATACTCTGACCTATAAACATATATTTCCCATAAAATTTTTAGTCATGGCAAGCACATGCTCATTGTTACGTAAGGCAAGAGCTGGAAAGGAGAGCTAGACAAAGTTTATTTGCTAAAGAATCATTAACAAATAACCTTGCTTTTTCAGTTTCTATTTAAAGATGGGAAGTGAGACTTTAGGCAGTTCTATTGCTTTTCACAAGGTCCTATGCTACCCAAATGTCATGAGAAGACTAATGTTGGATTAAATAATCAAATTATGATGAGTTTATATATCTTAGATCACATCTCTATTGCTACTGAGGCAACGGAAGTGAATGATATAATAATGTATCACTCAATCATATTTTTAAATGATGTTCTTGACTGTGGAAAGCCCACTGGCACTTTTCATTCCATTAACAGGAAGGGCTGTCAGTGTTTCCTTGAATTTGCTATTGGGCTATACCAGCAGAAAAATACATCTTTACACTAACCATTCCAGCACTCCAGACAATGTCTCATATATAAGAGAAACAGTGGAGAACATGTGGACTTTCCTACCATATTGTGGCTGTGAACAAACCTTATTTTCACTTTTACTCTCATAGTGCTACTCTGAGAAGCAAATAAGCGAACTTGTGTAAAGTGCTTTGTACCCAGTGGCAGTAAACACATAGGAGATTTTATTATTTGTTAAATAAATGAATGAAAAAGTGTACATCCTACTATTGTTCTTTACTCTTGCACCATTCCAAATCCTTGGCCAACTTTTCCAGATAATCTTAAGTATTTCCTTTACCATTCTTTTAAAAAAATCATACAGGGTTTTCTTGGTTATTTTTTTCTGTTTTTAAAATTTATCCATCTACCTATTTTATTAGTACCTGTTTGCAGTACATAATGTTTATGGAGTTGGTATACGTACGTAGTACATCTTAATTTCATTTTTTCATCCCCTTTCTCTCGCCTCCCACTGCCTCCCTCCATCTCTTGATCCCCTTTCCCATTTGAGAAAGATTTAGCTCCTTACTTCTTATTATCTCTTATTTTGTTCTTTATAATCTGGGTTTCTCATATAAAAGAAGCCATGTGTTATTTAAGCTTGTGTGTCTGATTTATTTCACTTACAATTATGGTCCCGAGGTGCATACATTTTTCTACAAATGACTCAAGTTTATCTTTCTTTATGGCAGAGTGGTACTCCATTTTGTGTAAATACCAGATTTCCTTTATCCTTTTATCTGTTGATGGATATATAGGCCACTTTTAAGGTTGAGTTATTATGAATTGTGCTGCTATAAACATGGGTATGCATGTGTCACATTCTGACACTCAACTACACATTGTTTTCAAGTCTGAATATTAATTTCTCCAACTATCGCCATGAGTTCTTACAAATTAGACAGGTTTTATATAGAAGTGATGCAACATATTCAACAGCCAGCTGCACCAGGCATCAATTAACACTTAAGTTGTTCAGTCATGGAGGTATGTGCTAGTCCTAGAGAAGAAACAGAGGGGGACAGTCTGAAGCAGCTAGGAGGTGGCACTCAGTCTAAGGTAGAATCTATTTACCAAAGAGAATGCTCAGCATTTCACTATTTTGGGAACTAGCACTGACTGGT
The DNA here is from genome assembly GCA_004026905.1 of Hystrix cristata. Taxonomy (NCBI): domain Eukaryota; kingdom Metazoa; phylum Chordata; class Mammalia; order Rodentia; family Hystricidae; genus Hystrix; species Hystrix cristata. The sequence goes on along the minus strand of PVJO010002766.1, from coordinate 54,037 downwards.
ATTCAGCTGGAATGTCATCAGTACTGGTCTCTTTGTTATCTCCTGGAATCCTCTGTTGGTAAGAGCCAAAGAAGTAGGAAATTCAGCCAAGAAACAGTTTCTCTGCTTATTTACTAGTACAAGGAACCTTAAAACACAACAAAGATTTTATCTGGTTTGTACTCTGAGGAAGTGCAATAACGCCATGGGATACTGGCATTTTTAAAAGCGTGGATGACATGCGTGATTTAAATGAACATTATCACCTTCCCACTATATTTTTAGTTAGTTCTTTATCTGTATTGAAAAGCTAACTGAAAAGGCAGCAGCCAGTGCCATGGGAGACATTCTCTGCATGGTCACTGCATCTTTGTCTAACTCCAGCATGGTTTTTGAATTAAGTCTGAGGCTCCTCACTGGCACAGCTGGACTGGGACCACTTACCTGTGCCTGGCTACAGGTTTTCTGAGCAGATCTGCTGTGCCACAAGCAAATGGCAGGTCTATTTCAATTATTTAGTATTCTTTGGAAAGAAGCTAGGTAAACAAATGAATACTTGTCTGTACACATCAGGTAGGTGGATTGACAGCACTGAGGCAAATTTCATGAGTGAAAAAAAGAACCCCAAAACAAGGCAGGGGGACACATTCTATCATTGCATTTAGAAGCCAGGATGTCATGAACAGTAGGAACACATTTCATACAGAAAGTAATTAATCATCGCTTCCTCTTCTCTGCTGTAAAACTGGAGAAACAATCCAAAATGTAGCTAATTAAATTTGGAACTTAATGAAAAACCACTACCATTCAATGCAATCTTACTGAGAAAGTATATTATTTGCTCAATGGAAAGAAGAGTATTGCTAAATCTGAAAGATTTATAAATTAATAAACTATGAATCCCATGGAGTCCAAAGTTAAGTCCAGTTTCCTTCGGAAAACTGATATTTGGTTAAAAAATAGCTTACTATGTCTCATATTCCTAATACACACTACACAACTGGCAAGCACAGCTTTGCAAAAGTACCCCCATTCATATTATAATATTTTTCTAACATCACACATTTCATGACATCAAAATCCAAATAAAATTAAGGCATTGGGTGAGTCATTAAAATTCTTTGAGCAAGTTTCATCAGAAGCAAAAATGGAGACAAAGAAGATGATGATGATATGGTTTGGCTCTAAAATACTATAATCCTGAACCCTGGGGACACAAAATTGTAAGGTTCACATTGAAATGCACTGAACCCAAACCTGTATTTACACTGTAGAGAATGAGAGTGTTTGATTGTGGTTTGGCCTAAAATCCAGTGACCATCATTCAAAAGCAGGTTTTGGCGAGACTGATACTTCAGGTTTTTGGTTCATTACAGCGCTGGGCAGATGGCTTGTGGCTGGTGACTCCTGCAATAGTGCCAATGTAAAGATAAACAAAGACTTGAACAATTAATTGCTTGGCTTTTGTGACTGTAGAAAGGTTTGTGTCTCTGCCTCCAAGCCATTCTGTCTTATTCCCTACTCATCCTGGGAGTCAATTTAAAGATGTGCATCCTCCTCTACCTGGCCTGCCTTACACCTTTATATTCTAATTCTAGTCGGTATTTGTATATAACATGTTATACATTTCACAGACTGTAAACGGCTGCTGGATGCTTTGCCATCGTGTGTCATCATGACCCTCATCCTTTCCTAACAGTAACAGCTGCCAGATTTCATGCAGGGACTGTAAGATTCTAGGGAGGCTGTCTTTCTCCAGTCTAGGTTCCAGAATGGGGCCAGTGGTTTGCTCTTATGTTCAGGGTAGATGTAAGCTAGTCCATTCAAAGTGACTCTCGGGGCCATGGTCAGGGTCTCTTTCTAGCTGGATTTGACCAAGAAAGCAAGTTTCCTGAGCCATTAGAACAACTCTAGAACTACGAGGACAGTTAACGTCACGATGGACCTAACACTAAGACTGGAGGCACGGTAAGACCACAGGAAATGGATTTCTTGGCAACACTGTTATCCAGTTCTTTGAAGGTGGCTTTACTGCTATATTTTTAGGTTACATTCATCAATATAGTCTTATTAAACAAGTCACAAAGAGTCATGGCTTCTGTTACTAGCAACAGAAAGCAACCTTACCTGCCTTCAGCACAGGAGGGCAGGAATCTCATTTGCAACTGTAATCTCACCTATCAATTTCTCTTGGATTATAAACTCTTTGAGCTCAAGGATTAAGATATTGTATCTTCTCAATCCTGCCACCTAGCAGAGCAGCTGGCACATAGTTAATGCTTAATAAATGATTAATAATAAACAAAGAAGCAACTACATAAAACAAGCTGATCTGGATTATTCAGACCAGAAAACGTCTTTTCCCCAAGTATTTTGTATATGTTTTGATACTTGCTTTGACTCTTTTATGTCCATAACATACCATTAGCCATTTCCTACCCTGATCTAACTTTCAAAATGTTTTTTCTCCTTTCTACTAATTATTTAAATAATGTGTACACATTACAAAAGTTTAAGTAACATATAAAGCATAAAGGAAAAACTAAAAATAAACAGGAATACTTATTCAAGAGTTTTCGGTGCTGAGGCTAAAGGGTGAGCTTTGTTTTGTCTAGTTTTTGTTTGTTTTTATTCTCTCCGCATCATCCCTATTATCATCTCTTCTGAGCAAAATCAATTTGGGACACACCTTAGTCTCCACAGAGTTGTCAGTTTCAGCGCTGTATTTTCAGGCTGAGTGAACATTTAATATATGTATACTATGTATTAAGTATTTACTGTGCCAGATGCTGTCACATGAATGAGAGAACAACTAACACTGGGGGGTAAGTTATCATATTTGCACCTTTCCAGCAGCTTGACAAATGGGAACCACTAGATTTGTTTTACAGGTCAGGAAAGCAAAGTTGCAAGACTTAGTAGCTGGGAATACTTCCCAAGACACATTCTGCCTTTCTACCTAGAGGAGTCCTTAGTGAAAATAAGAACGACAGATACAAAAACAAAAGCAAAAATCACTCGTGTGAATTGCACGATTACTCTCACTGTATTTAAAAAACAAAACCCCACAAAACCTTACATTTTTAAGTACAGTAAGTCCTCAATTTAAGAACAAGTTTCATTCTGGGAGATCCTTCCAAAGTCAGATTCATTCTTAACTCTGACAAAGAAAGTCTTATACACCTTGACACAAATATATAAAGCATAAAAAATCCAAACACACACACACACACACACACACACACAAATACCATAGATAAACTATTTTTACTTTTACAGTTACCTTAAAATGGTGGTACAATACAGAATACTATTTTCACTTTTGTTTCTATGGGTATTGCTTTGTACTTCCTAGTGGTCTCCTCCACATCACCACGGCTTTTCCTCTTGCTTCCAGACATCCCGCGCTCTGATTGAACATTGTACTACTGTATACTATGGCACTCTACAGTAAGCACACAGCAGCACAACCGTGACAATGTGTGGCAGACACGTGAGCTACTTCCACTATTTGTTTGCATTTACGAATGTTCCTAATGTGAGGTCCGCCGCTATCTGAAATTCGCATCTGGAATGTTTCTAAGTCGGGGACTTAATGTAATTACAGAGAACTGCCTTGAACTCCTAGCTGTTAGTTCTCCTTAGGTGGGTTTTTGTTTCTAACACAACATAAGATGAAAAGCAGCTACTACGAGAATGACATGCTGGACAGAAGGAGGAGTTGTCATAGTGGAATAAGGCCACAGGAAGCTATTGATTCTGCCCCTGCTTTTCAACCAGCTGGTAAGACAGGGTTCCATTCAGACCTTTTAGGCAGCCTTCTACTAGTTCCTTGTCCTGAAGGTTACAACCGCACCTTAAAACTAGAGATAAGAAAAGATACCTGAAATTAGCAGTGGTCCCTCTGAGCAGCTATGTTTTCAAATGGTATAAATAAAAAACGTACAACAAGGTTTTATAATCCACTCTAAAAGTGCCTTCCAAAGTACACCTATGCCTCGGAATGGAAAGAAAAGTCAGTGTGTATCCTCGATAGATCAAGATGCTGTCAGTTCCACAAGGCGCTTAAAAAGCTCCCAGTCCAAAGTCTTCATAGCTTTTAGGTCACTCTCCTGTTGAAATGATTTCTTTTGGTTTAGCTGGAAAAAAGCTAAAACAAAGACAAGCAAAAGGCCCATAAAACCAACTCACTAGAATTTTAGCCTTACTATTCTGCAGCACACATAAATACTCTGTAACTCAAGGGAAGGAATGTCCCTAATGTTTTTTGGGACTCAGGAGAAGAACACAAATGGAAGCCTTCCCTTATGTTCTGATCTGTCTACTCTCTTCTTCCACAGTTCTTTCCTGAAGCACAAAAAGGTCTTTCATGCAGATATGTGCACTTCAGAGCTCTCCAGTCTAAGCTATGATCAGTGACGCCCCATCTAGTAACCTCCCTCCCTATCCTCATGGAAATGCAGCCTCTGGGTTTCCCCTCACAACTCTTAAAACATGGGTTCAGAAATACTTGAAGAAAAAATTATGGAGTCCCATTTAATCTGCATGTACTCTATAAGGGAGAGCCACAGCCGAGCGGGTCTATCCCCTTAGTCCACGGGCTCTTCTAACGTCAGTGGTTCAGAGAGAGTGTGCCTTGGCCAAAAGGAGTCACTGACTCAGGCTGACTTTCAGGTCCTTCGTTGAGGCTGATAAATTCATGACTCCCCACAGCACTGGGAACTGAACCCAGGAGCTATACCCAAGGCTTTCTGAATTCTAAGACAAGGCCTTGCTAAACTGCCCAGGCTCCCTTTGAACTTTTAATCCTTTTTCCTCAGCCTACTAAGTGGCCGGGATTACAGATAGGTACCACCATGTTCCACAATTTGTGACCTTTCAAAATTTTATATATATATATATATATATATATATATATATATATATATATATTTAATACTAAATGCTATACCTTGGTGAGATGAGAAAAGATGGCTTAGAGAAGTGTGATTTTCACTGGCATAGACCAAAAATAACAGCAAAGGAAATCCCCAAAATGTCCTTTTTTTTTGGTTTGTTTAAATAATCTTTAAACTTTAAAATTCTACAGGATACCTTCACCATGGTGGCTATAGTACAGACTCTGGAATCTGAGGGTATTGGTTTAAATCCTAGCACTGCTATATGCTAATTTAATTGATCAGTTTAGTAGTATTTAAATAAATTTAGCTCTAATCTTGTTTCCTCATCTGATAAAAGGAAGCAAAACAGAATCTTCCAGGAAGGGCTGTATGATTACTAAATGAGAAAATGTGCATAGTGCCTGGGACATGATTAATATTTATTACTGTAATCAGGTATTTTAATGCAATGTCAGGGCTGGACTTACGGCTTAATCACTGTTTGGCAAATGATGTAGAAAGATGTGATATACTATTTGGCATCACTTTATTTCTATGCTCCCTTTTTAAAATAAAATTGATTCTTTGGACAATTACCTAAGGATTTTGGACACCATTCCAGGAATTAGTTAAAAGTGAACTGAAAGATGTAATAACTGTTTTGACTAAGTTTCCAAAATAAAAACAAAAACAGATTACCTGTAAATATAGCTTGCTAACCAGAACAATTTTACCATCTTGTTTACCATGCATATTTCTTTCACAATTAACATCTACTAGAACGAGTTAACATATTATATTCTGCAAAGTGCGATTTGTAACAGTAATGACTACCTTTTACTGGTGCTCTTTTATATTGAATACTGTATCAGATGTTTTACACACATCTTCTACTTGGTTTGATACTCCGATGGTCCCCTCCTCCATTTCACAGATAAAGAGAGTGAGTCACTTGAAGACTTGGGACTGGAAGCTTCTTTAGTGCCATTTCAGAGTGCCCTGGGGCATCACAGGGTGGGGGACACATAGCTGTTGCTCTTTCCACTGGCACCCTGCTGCAGCTTCTTTAAACTGCTCCCCTTTGCCACCCAACTTCCCAAAGGAAATTATACATGTCAAGAAGGCAAAAATTAACATTTGCCTCCTTAACTTTTAATCTTTTCTGGGATGCATAGCTCTGTCTACGTGTACCCTCTCAGAAGGTTCTTGTCACAGTTTACATCTGTCCTGTTGTACATTTAAATGGGAATAACGTGCTATATTTTCTTTTGTTGCTACAAACGGAGCTTGTCCCTGGTGGGTGGAGATGGAAAAACCACCACCAAATGAGGAGAAACTCAATTAATAGAAATTGGTACATTGATTTAGTTTTCCACACAAACAATACTGAATCAAAACTCAGAAACTGCTGCAAAATAAACTCTGGATCTGGAATGTGATCTTAAAAATGCAGTACAATAAAATTCCATATAATTACATCCCAAAGGTACTTTACAGTGCTATTGTTCTTAGCATTAAGATGGACCGACACTTGCAGGAACTGTCAGCTGTGTCCTGAGCGTTACAAAATTTCATGGGATGGTTGCACCATCACACACAAATGTTCATTTATACTTGCAATGATTTACCGAATTTCCTACCTTAATCATTATTGCTGTAGCCCAGAGGCTCTGAGATGAACAGAAGACATTTTGCAGACCCTTCTTGGGGCACCCGCTTGTAGATTAGAAAGCCGGTCTCAGGTAACACACCCCGAAGTGCCAACCACAATACAACACTTTTCTGCTCTTTAAGCAGAACTTATGCAGAGAAATGGAAAATATGGAAAAGCTATTTATGGAAGAAAAAAGTATGGGCGAAAAATGTATTCCTGGAAAAAGAAATATTCCATATTCTAAAGGTGCCAAGTTTTTGGCGCAATGAGAAAGTATACTAGGGAAGGAAAAATGACTTTATTGGACGTGTGATGGTACAAAGGATCCAAACATTTATTAGGAAAAAGCAAAGGGTGAGCTAAGAAGCTAAGTCCCAGGTGGGAAGGAAAAAAGCATACATTTTTTCGCTAAAATGGATCATTTTTCTAGAGGATAAACAGGATGTTCTTGTCAGATCTAGATCCTACATCTAAAGAAAAAGTGCACAAACATACAAGGTAAACACTTTGGACAGACAGACAATTATGGGTTTAGAAGACAGTAGCTCCTTGCCGATGAAATAAAGCAAGTATCAACAAGCCAGACACACTTGAAACATTTGGAAAAAATGTTCTATTTCTTTCTACACATAATATGCCATATGACACTACAGTTATATCTGCTACTGCCAAGAAAAAAAAAAAAGGAAAAAGAAAAAACAGTACGACAAGCTGTTGATTTCCCTGAGATTTGGACACTGGCATAACAACACAGCAGAAAAGAGTTCGGAAAGGTATAGCTTTTTTTTAATTTCCCTCCTGATAAAGAAATGACTTCCCACAACAAGCTGACCAGAGTTAGCACTCATCCTGTGCAGAGCCAGACCCAGAGCGCGGACCTAGAACACACCCGGAGAACCAAAAGGTAATTTACTGAGAATAGGAAACTAGAGAAAACTGCCACAAGTTACACAAATACGAGTCATGCTGTCTGCATCTGTCTGTCCTGCAGTGCGCTGTATGGTGCTTTCTATAATGATCCTGTCTTTTCTCTCTCCCTCTCTCCCTCTCTCCCACATCATCAACAGGCATGCCAAAAGCGAATCTCAGATTCCGATCCCACCCTAGCAAAATGCAGGGACTACCACCATACTGAGTTTTACAATAATCTCCACAATGCCAATTATTCACAGCCCCTTGGTTCTGTTCACACAAAAGATTGCAATTTGAATCTAGCATCGCACAGGTTCAGCTCGGTTGGAGCTGGTTACCAGGCAAACGGTCTGTTTTAAGATTTACCGATCGCCAGGGAGAGTTAGTTGGGGGGTGGGGATGGATCAACCACCCTGTACATACCTCGCTTTGGCAGCTAAGAAAAACAATTTCGTGACAAAGAGACTTGTTCTTTTCAAAGCTCGCCCAACAAATGAGACTAGCAGAATGAAACCTGAGAAACTTTAGCAACCAAAGAAAGCAGCCTTCCAAGGATCAAGGTGAATAATTGATTTGTCAGGTTTCGTTTCATCTTTTAAGCTATTTTGCTCATTAAAGAGAAATCGTGGAATTTGTCAGAAGCCCAAACACTGACACACATACTTCTGACAGCAAGTGCATAACCCAAACTACGGACACGTTTGCCAAGCTTATTCAACAACGACGATTAGCTGCACGGGCAGGGAACTTACCGAGCGAGCACAAAATTATTGGAACAAAGCAGGGAGGAGGCAGGAGGCACCAAAGGCAGCTTCTCCCTCTCCTTGATGCCACGTTCTCCCCTTCTGCTGTTCGGTCCACTCCTCTCTTTATAACTAAGACTCCAACAGAACTCACTAGCGGAACCTGATGAATTATAAAACAGCCCCTCCTAGACGCTCATATTTTACATCGCAGGGGGTGACCAGGCAGCATCCTCGCTTGCTTGGATACATATATTTCTTTGTAACTCGCCCTGATAAATACATCAGCCTTAGAAGCAGTGACAGTAAGTGGTATTTGGGATGTACCAGTGTTAACCAATAAGATGCTTTCCCACCATCAGTACTATCTCCTCAGCCTCCACTTGTGTTCCCCCATACCTTGTTAAGGTGGATCCACCCAACCCTGTGCAGAGTAGGCAAAGACTGACAAAAGGTAAAGCAAAGCCCCTTCATCAAGGCACTCAGAGCAAGAGGCATTTTTGGGGTTAATTCTCACAATGGTTCCTTAAGCACCAACCCCTATGTTTGCAGAACATACAGTGCATCTGACACTGTCACTGTCTCTCAGGGACTAGGAAAGGTATCAGGAGTGCGACGATACGGATGAACACGGCAGCTCAGAGACAAGTGACTTGTTGGGTGTGTACTGTACTCGGGGGATGCGAGCAGCCCTGAGGGTCAAGGAGTCCAACCTGGCCACTGTGCCAACAAGGAGCTCACAGCAAGAAAGGTAAAGGGATGTGCCTGGGTCACACAAATACTAAATGCAATGTGAGCTTGAACCTAAACCCAGGTCTTCTGATGTCAAACAGACAGTCTTTCTATCCTACCAGGCAACTTCCAGAGCACGGAAGTCCTGGAAATGGGCCGACATGTGGAAATGAGAACCAGTATCACTGACCAAAAGTCACGAGTGGGCAGTGTGTGAGCTTTTTGTTCCCTCTCTGGCAAAGTCCGTGTGATCTCTGTCGGCTCACTGAATAGCAACCCTACAAAACACATTTTGAATAAAAATAGCTCATATCTATTAAGCACTTTTTACATGCCAGGCAGTGTTCAAAGTACTTAGCGTGTGTTGGCTCAGGTAATGTTCAAACATTCCTGTGAGGAAGGTTCTATTACAAAAATCATACTGCAGACAGAGCAAAACCAAACCAAACCTGAGATCCAGAGAGGTTAACTAATTCATACTGGATCACACACTCGCTAAGTGGCACAGCTAGAAGCAACCCAAGACCACCTGAGTGCAAAGTCCACACACTCTTACACATATTGTCCTATCACAGGCAGTATCTACATCACACTTTTCAAGTCAGATGGACAACGACGGCATATTTATTTACTGCGGCTTTAGTAGAAATAGAAAGATCATAGGTTTTGAAACTAAACAGAATTGCTTTTAAACTCCATCCTTGCCAGTAACCGACTACATTTTTTTAATCTGTAAGATTGGTATATTAACAGCTACTTCAAAAAAATTAAGTAGAATGCATCAGGAAAATGTAATGCCAAGTTTAGAGTATGTACCCACAAATCGGTGGCCATTTTTCTGACCATACTTCCTTTGAGAAAAACAATTTCAGCTTTACTGTCTCCCTCAGCTTTCTTTTAAAAATGTTAATTGTACTTTGTCAAAAAGGCCTCTAGGCTGCTGTGACGGGAGAAAAAAGTTTGGAGAGTTTATCAGGCAGACTGCCGCACATCACCGGGAATACGTGGACTTTCTACCTGAAAATGAAAGGTCTGGGGGCTGTACTCCTGGCTTTTCATTCAACTCACTAGCTTTTTTCTACTTGACTTTCATAACTAGTTAGGTGAACACATCAGCCCAGGAAGACATATTCACAGCATGTCTGCTATCCTCCATGAGATCAGTTTGGCATCCTTTGCCCTTTCCAAGCAAGCATCCACCACAAAACCTGCTAAAAACCATGAGCTTTCACGTGGAACCATGTACTTCGGCCATGAAAGTCAGGTGGGCCAGGTGGGGGGACAGGCACCTCTTGTCTCGAAGGTTCCTCCCTCGTCGTTATAACCTAGCATTTGGCCACCTGTGACATCCAGATCAGATGAGTTTGTCCGCAGGAGCCTGCTGTCTTCAAGACATGTAACCAGCACTTCTTGAGAGGCCTAGGTGGAGACTTTCAGTGGGAAAAGGTAATATATCATGTAGGATACACAGGGTTATACAGCAGAGATTTTCTTAGCTCTGTGTTTCTTGACTCTGTGGCCAGTTTAACTTGTTCTCATACAGATTACTCTCTCGTTTATTTTTCCAGTAAGCATCTTACTAGAGAGTCTAAAACAAACATTGGAAAGGTACTCTTTCTTTGATGACACACTTCATACTAGGTACTACAGGAGCAGAAGGAAGGAACATAATTGCGAGTGGGGATAGGGATGGGGAAAGACACAAGCTTCCAAACTGGTAAGAAAAGCCAGGTGCAAATGCCGTGTACAGCAAAGAGCAGATGATAAGTATAAGATCAGTGGTTATTTCCTATAAGTTTACATGGGGTTATCCACACATTATCTGAAGTAGCTTGGTTCTAAATAAGACTTGCCATAATTTTCAGCTCCTTTGATACACCATGAACCTAAAATATCCTCCAGAATGTATTCCTTTCCTGTCCATTTTCTCACTATTTTACCATCATGGCACACACTATGAAAAATTAATACAGATAAGTCTTTATAACCTCTATAACATTTCTGTTTCCCTTTACATATACACAGTCATAATCACCACCTCACACCACCAATACTATCAGATAAGATGGACTACATAATACAATGAACTGTATCAATATTTTGCTTATACAGTATTAATGACAGTGCTAATATTTATTGAGCATTTAATATGGGTGGGTGATGTACTAAACCTTACATTTCTCATTTAACCCTCACCACAGTTTTTTGAAATGGGCTGTATTATTATTTATACTTTATACACGAAGTTCTGACTAGAAGGGTTAGGTGGCTTGCTGAAAAATGACACAGTCAGAAGAGTAACTGAAGGGTTGGAGATTGAGCTCAGGAGCAGAGAACTTGCCCAGCAAGTACAAGGCCCTGAATTCCATCCCCAGCACCAAAAAACAAACAAACAAAAACAAAACAAAACAAAGCCAAAACCCCCCAAAACCCAAAACAAAACCAAAAAACCCCAAGGTTCAGAAGTGCAGAGCCTGTTCTCTTAAGTACTACATCCACTGATTCAAAGACACTGAAGCAGTTAGTGTTTACTTTCATTGCTTTTATTTCCTCACCTCCATTGTCTCTTTAAGTGACTTCGATTGGGGTGTGCCATTTCAATCATTCTTTTTTTTTTTTTTTTTTTTTTTGGTGGTGCCGGGGACCGAACCCAGGGCCTTGTGCTTGCAAGACAAGCACTCTAATCACTGAGCTAAATCCCCTGCCATTTCAATCATTCTTATTAAGGCGAATACAACATCCTTACTGATGAAAGTCCTGGCTACTGTAACAGTCCTCACTTTACGAAACCTCTTCCCAACACTCGGCAGAGTTAATTACCATTTACTTGAGTGGGTTACTCTTTTGTTTCTGAAACCCTCTGGGTTTTCCTCCTTCATCCCTAATCCATCTTTCTTAGTCTCCTTTACTGGGACCTTCTTCACATCCTTACTTTTCTAACTGCAAGTGCCTCAGGTAACTAGACCTCTCTGGCTGCACTCCGTCCCAAGGCCACAAAATCTACAATCAAGGTGCAAATACCCCCATGCAGTAAAGCCTGTCATAAGATCTCTAGTCCCAATCTGAGCCTAGCTACCTACCACATCGAAGCATGTTCTACTCTGCTGTTTAATAATGGGCTCCTTACGTTTAAAATGTCCCAAACCAAACTCTTACTCTTCTCCGTTAAGACTGCTCTACTCCTGGTGTGTACCATTTTAAAAAATGGCACACACGATCATTTACCTAGCTGCCCTTGGTCAAAACCCGAGAGTCATTCTTGACTCTTCTCACCTTACATCCTGTGCTTTATTCATTATCAAATCTTATCAATTCTGTCTTCAAAATATACCCTGAATCTTTTTTCCATCTCTGCTTTTAACTCTATAATGTATACCACCACTGTTTCTAACAGGGATTTCTGTAATTCACTCTTAACTAGTTCCTTCCTTACTTTCTCCTTTCCTGACCTTGCTACAATTCCTTATCTACACAGCAACTCAAGTCACACCCATATACTCCGTGCCCAGTTCCCATTTCACTTAGAATTTGTTCCTTCACTGTAGTCAGGGTTCTGCCAGTTCATGTGTCTTCTCCTTAGAGGTAACTCTGACATCTAGGACAAAGTACCATCCTTGGTTCCTACATTTCTCTCTAATTTCTGGACTTATTCCACCAGGCCAGAGGCCTTGCTGTTTTGTCTGTTGTTCAGTCGCCAACTCTAGAATGGGGCCTGCCACACAATACAGATTTAATACTTGTTAAATGAACGTGCTCTAAGTCCCATTTTCTTAGCTGTATATCCTTGCATAAATCACTCATTTTCCCTATATTGTAAATTTCTAGTCACAAACTTTCTTAGAAAACAGCCAGCCAACACTTACAGTGCTCTGGTGCCTCACAAGTACTTTACAACTTACCCTCTCCTCTGTCTGGGCTCCATGCCACGGATTCCAGGATGCTGGTCAATGTTGGCTGAATTGCACCCCCAGAATTTACATGTCGAAGTCCTTACCTGTTCTGTATCTCAGATGTGACCTTATTTGGAAAAAGGATTGTTGCAGATATACTCAGATAAGATAAAGCCATACTGGAGTAGTGTGGGCCTCTGACCCAATATGGCTCTCTTTCTAAAAAGGGGACCTCTGGCCATAGATAATGCACTTAGGGAGAAAGTCCTGGGAAATTTGGAGTCACGCTGCCACAAACCAGGGAACTCCCAGGAGCTGGGAGAGACAGAGGCCTGGAACAGACCTTTCCCTGGAGACTTCAGAGGGAGCAGGGTACCAGTGACACCTTGATTCAAGATTTCTGGCCTCCAGAACTGTGAGAAGATAAACCTCTGTTGCTTTAGCCCTCCAAGTTCGCAAAACTTTGCTAGAGCAGACTTCAGAAAAAAAAATACAAACCAGATACTCTCTTTTTATAATGCATGAGGAAATGGCAGTTCACAAAAGTTGAGAAACTTGCCCCAGCTTTCACATACAGGAATTAGCTGGGCTGCGATTAAGCGGAGATCTGTATGACTTCAAAGCCCACACACAGCGGCAGTGAATCCTAGACGCTGCTACTTGATCTTTTTGCTCCAGTGCAGAACGAGAAAAGTAAATAGGATGGTCATTTTTCATCAAGCTACATGGCCTTCCACTGTTAAAGAATTATGTCCTTCCTACCATTTATTTTTTCTTCCTATTATTTTTGTCATTATCTTTTTACTTCTGAAATGATGGTAAACACACATAGCAACTGGTTTTTATTTCTTGTGTTTTGTGTTTTCATGTCATCCATTTTATTGGCAAGATGAAAAGTTGGTGATTCTTTTGGACTACCCAAGGTTTCGTCTGCGAAATCTCTGGTCGCTGCAAAGTTTCTGAGGTATAAGAAAGCCTGGGAACAAACTGAAAAATGCTATCCTCTTCATGAAACAAGTTCAAGAAAGCACTTGCCATATAGTCATATCAGTGGTGGGAAGAGGTAAGCTTTGGTCTCAGTCTACTGAAAAATCTCCTACGTATATACAAAAATACTGTGTTAATGGTCACAATCCCTCAGTACCCCTAAATTCATCTAGTACAATGCCATATAATAAATTTATTTAAATTTTACCATATTCATTAATTCAGGCCTTTCCTTAGTCTTGCCCCCTCCCCCCCACCTATCATTACAATTTCAATAAAATTCTTGACTTGTTTTTGACCTGATTCATTCTCTTTTGGGTTCAGGACCTGTGGGCTTGTGAGGATTAAATGAGATCACTTCTGTTAAGTATGTAGAACACCATAAAAGCTCTTAGTAAATGCTAATTCTCTTTAAAGAAAGAGGTAAAGCTTTATGGCTTCAGAAGTAAACTGGCTTTAGAACTAAAGGAGATTTAGGGAAGCTCGATAACTCTGGGAGACCGGCCAGATGAACTCGACCCTCTTGCGAGGCATCTGGTGTTTCCTAAGACAGTTCATGGAAATAGTAGCAGTCCATTTTTAGGTATTCAAGTTCATGAATATACGTACATCTATAAATTTGATTGGGGTATGTACTCCTTTTTCAGTTTGTGAAAAAGGATTTTGAAAAAGCTTTGAGTACAAGAACTTTCTCTGTTTTGCCATTATTTGGTCCTCTAAAATCTAATTTATGTCCACCAATTTGTTCTACCTTGAGAATCCTTAGTTGAAACAAACTTCTACCTCTCTTTGCCAAAGTTACCTTTGACTCAAAACTGGAGAAGGATTTCCTTCTTTCCATGAGCATTTATACAGGGCACACTGTATTATTACTTTGAGTGCCAAAAGAACAATGCAGTTAAGGTCAGATTCTCTGATCCCTGAGTGGCTCCAGTCCAGGAAGTAACAAGTGGATACTAACTATTTAGCTGCATATTTTAAAATGACTTTCTTTGAGGTGCTATAGACGCCCTGAGGAACAACATCCCACACAGCCCAGCAGGTAAAATCATAGAAATTTGTTGAAAAGGGTGATGTGCTAAGCTGAGTGTTAATGGACGATGTCATGGTTCGAATGTATCCCCCAAACTTCACCTGTTGAAAATTTAATCCTCAATCCAACAGTGTAAGCAGGTGGGGTCTATTAAGAGGTGAGAGAGAGTCTGTCACAAAAGCAAATTCAGCCATCTCTAAGTCTCTTGCCATGTAATGCCTTCCACCTTGTATTTTAGACTTACAGGTGTCGGACTATAAGAGATAAATCTCTGTTCTTTCTAACTCCCCCAGTTTCAGATAGTCTGTTAGAGTAGCATAAAAAAAGACTAAAACAGACAAATAGGGATGACCAAGTAAGAAGTGTTCCAATCCTCACGAAAAGCACACTCATAGGCACTGGGAATGAAGGGTCTCAAACTGGAACTCTGAAGAAATGAAATTTTACCCGTTTACTATTTAATAACCTAAAGATCATGTGACAGCAAAAAGACTAACTTCAGAGTTTAAGAATGCCAGTGATGAATAAATCCTTTCTCACGGACTTTTTCACTGCAATGAAGCTGAAGTAGAAAATGTCATGCTTCATAGTTAGACAGTTCTGATTCATTCAAGTGACCTTTGCAATTTGTTTGATGTCTCTGAATTAAACCTCAGTTGGTTTCTCATCTATAAAACGAGGGCAATACTATCTATCTCATACAGTTGTATTCTTATAAAATTAAAAATATAAAGTATTTTGTACCCTGACGGACCAAAAACAGATTAGCAGAGTAGTAAAAACACTTGTATCACTGTGATTAAGAACCTACATCACTCATGCCAACTCTGGTTTCCTACTGGGGTAAACTGGTTTTTCCTTTTGGACCAGTAGGCTTAAATCTTGTCAGTATCATCATTTAAAGTCATTTTGAGCACATACTTACATATTTAAAAATTATAGCTTGTACGATCATATTTCTGTGGCACAGTGTGGATATTATAAAATGTATACCAAAAGAGATATCTTTAAATTTCAACTTTAAAGATGTAAAATTAATAAAGAGAAGATACTGTGTACCTCGGGGGAGTACATATAGCTGCTCTACAGAATAGCAAGAGCTCCTAGACAGAAAAGACCAATCTCATTCATTCATGGAGCATCTAGCAGCATAGACCAAGTACCCCCAAAATATCAAGTGATTGATACGGCAACACTGATGTATAAGGGAAGTGAAAACAAAAACTGGGTGGCTTACTACTGCCCCTACCTATCCAAACTAGTTTGACTGACTGATACATTGATTTTGAGACAGGGTCTTGCTATGTAATTCAGACTGGCCATGAACTCACTATATAGCCTAGGCTGACCTGGAACTCACAGTGATCCTCCTGCCTCAGCCTCTTGAGTGTTGGGATTGCAGACATGTACCACCATGCCCGGTAGTTTTTATTTTTAAATATTAGTATATATTTTAACTGTAACAAAAGATTAATATAGTAATGTTAAGCAACCAAAATGTAATGACCCTTCTTTTCAAAAGTCAGTGGCAAATAGAGTTAATATTCTTTTTTTTTTTTTTAAAGAGCTAATAGTAATGGTAGCCACTTTTTGAGCATTTATAGAGGGCAGGCACTATACTGATAACTTTACACATACTCTTTTATTCGGCGCTTACAATAATCAGGACACCATACTGCATCTCCACAGAGGGCATCAAACATATTTTAGTCTGTGCTGGGGTGGTAGGGCTGCAAACCACAGACTATGGACCAAATCTGGCTCACTGTCTGTTTTACTACAGTTCGTGAGCCAAGAATAGTTTTCATATTTTTAATTGGGTGGAAAAATAATCAAGAATAAGGTTTTGTGGTATGTGAAAACTATTAGAAATTCAAATTTCACTGCTTATAAATAAAGTTTTATGGGAACACAGCCATGCCCAGTCATTTATGTATTGTGTTCGGCTGCTTTGGTGCTATGGTGACAGAATTGATTCTTCCAAGAGAGATCATATGACCTATTAAATCTAAAACATTTTTAGTATCTGCTCCTTTACCAAGTAAGTTCGCCAACTCCTGTATAAATGGAGTGTCTTAGATTTGCGCAGGTTGCAATTTGCATCAGTTTTAAGTCACAGTCCCGGTAATGATCCTATTTAAAAATGGAGGTTCACAGAGGTTAAGTCACCCGTCCACACACTTGAAAAACTGCAGAGCCACAGGTATTTAGGCAAAACTTTTAAGGCTGAAATACGCCCTTGATCTCATTCACAGTTCGGGCCCGTTTCTCTGATGGCTACTTCTCGCTGTGTAATTTAGTCAGTCACCCCCAACATAACTTCCTCACTGCCCCCACTGTCTTTTCTCTGCTGTCACACCTAGATTTTAATATAATTATGGCTAAGGACAGGGCGGGATGGGGAACGAGCCCATGGAACAATAGCATAATTCATTCATTCACAACACCTTTCACTCTTCCTCCACGAGTCTCTCAAATGCACATTTGGCATCGGAATACGAGGCCCTGCCATCCGTGACCAGACTGAAAGTGCTGAGAAGGTCACAGGACAGAAGCTGGAAACCTCATTACTGGCTCTTTGCCTACAGAAACTCAAGCAACCCACCCTCTCTCCCCAGGAACTTCAAACTTGCACTGGCCCCGCTGGTTCCTTCCAGAGCCTGCCATGAGCTGTCTGCCAGGCTGGGGTCAGAAGCTGATGGACGAGGCCCTGCACATGTTTTTCTGCCCTGGAGAATGTGTTCCTTTCTTCTAATTCTCATTTTACCAGGGCCACCTAGAGTCTTGGCCACTCCTGGGTTGTAATCTGCTTACTGTAAACTGCAAATTACAATAAAGTAATTCCTGGACTGTATCCTGAAGTCCTACATTTGAACATAATTTCTAGCCCAATTAGAGCAAGAACAATACTGGCAGGGTAGTAACTATGTCAAATTGTAAGAATAGCTTTCATATATGCTAATCTCACTGACTCCTCCTAGTGAACAGGAATTTGTTACTCCCATTTTACAGATGAAGATACTGAGACTCAAGAGAAAGTAAGCAGTATGTACTTTATAAGCACTTGGTCAACTGTAGTTCTAAGTGTCAAACCTTTAACTCTGACTTCTCAGCATCTATCATTATAGAAAAGGGGCTTGCCATCAAGTTTGTTGTCATGATAGTCATTTTAAAGGAAGCGAACAACCCTCCGCCCACCAAATCATAGAAGATTATTCACTATAATTGAGACATACCACGATCTTATCAATGGGCAAGGTTTCAACTTTCTAGCAAATCCTTTAAGCAGCCCCATCCTCTGTAAATTCATCCCCCAAATGGACGTAACAACACGCGTTCTGCTAGGCAGAGTGGTGCAAGTCTATAATCCCAGAACTCTGGGAGGCGGAGGCAGGACAGCCTGGGTAATGTAGCAGTGTACTGAGACGCTGTTTTAAAATTAAAAAAAAAAAAATCAAAAGGGCTGGAGATATGGTTCAGTGTAAAAGTCCTGGGATCAATTCCCAGCACCACAAAATACACACATACATACATCCCTGCATACCTTTTAGGGTTGTGGTGAGGATTATATAAAAGAATGTAGGTATTGCACTTAAATAAAATGTTCAGTAAAAGCAAATCCATATAGACAGAAAACCCATATACACTGGTAGCTGCCTAGAGTTGGGGATAATGGTTGAGAGGAAATGGAGTTGCTAGTATGTATGCGATTTCGGGAGTGATGAAAATGCTATAAAATTGATGGTGGTGATGGCTGCAAAACTCCGAATACACTAAAAATCAATGAATTGTATACTTTAAATAAGTGAATTACACAATATATGAATTTGAAAATAATGTAGGTAGAGTGCTCAGCACAACATCTTGCACAAAATAAGTACTTTATAAATATGAGGTCTGGTCATTATTATTTTGAGGCAGAGACTAGCTTGCTTCACCAAACTCATTTACTTTTCACCAGCCTCCACCGTAGGAGTTTGGTGCAGCCATGCGGCCGGGCTGTGGCCAAAGCGATGTGAGTTCCGGCCTATGTCACATTAACAGGCCTGTCCCATAAAAACATTCCCCTCACAAGCTTTTTTATGTTCTCTTTCCCACCCACCAACTTGATGCAAATGAATCTTTTGACACTGGAAGCCATGTGTCGAAGACAGAGGAATCACAAGGTACAAAAGTAAAAATTCCTGAATCATTGTCCACAGAAGAGTTTGTCACCAGGCAAAAAGATCCCTTGTAGATTTTATGAAAAAGGAAGTATGCTTCTATTTAAACCATGACTCCATTCTGAGATCTGACAACAATGAGAGCTAGTGCTATTGTAACTAATACAGTATTATTAGTTTTAACCCTTCCAAATTGAGGAGGAGCTTGCCTCTATCCTTGTTATATGCCTAAAAGAAGTGGTAGATTAGCTGACCATGCTGTTCCAGGGGTCCCGAGTGCACACGGGACAGTCTGTTGGGCTAATTTGACCACCATTTTAGTACTGACGGTATTTTAGTATTTGGACTGTTTGGTGAGAGTAGGAAGCTTTTAATTACCTTTCCCAGCTTGGGGAAACTGAGTCCTTGTCTTGACCCCAGGCCCTTCAAGAAGGGCCAAATATACAGCAGGCAGCAGGCGATCAAACTAGGAGCAGCCGAAGGAAGAGGAGAAAGCCCAGGCAGCTAGCTCTCCACCTGTGATCCCTGCTTCTTTCCTGTTCTCCTTCATAGAGGACACTGGGCCTTGTTCTCTTCCACTTTGGTAAAAGGGAAAACAATACAAATCAAAGATTCAACCCAATCAGATTGCGTAGGGTGAGTGCTTTCTAAAATGGTATCCTTAATTCTTTAAATGTGCAAGGCAAAGAGTGCTACTAGGTTCTCTTGGTGAAAAAAGCCAAAATATTTGATTGCGATTGTCTCTCATTTGGAGGATTTGCTGTCAAAATGGAAAGCTCTGAGTCATTCTTTAGAAAAGGTGAACAGAGAATACATAAGCACAACCAGAAGGTAATAGACTGGAGAAGGGGGAGGGGCTGTGCGGGTTATGAGCCCCTTCCCTCAGTAAGTGCGTCCAATTTAGCCAACAACCCTCCCTGGGCTTCTCACAGAACACGGTAAGGGCCAGCGGTCACGTACAGATAAAGTGCATTTGAGTCTTATTTTAAAAAGCTGTGATTCCTGTGCATTTACTGAGCATTCATAACACACTGCTTGCTAACCTTCGGTAAGTTTATGACATGAGTATTGTTATTAGCCCACTTGAAAGACAAGGAAACAGAGGTTTAGAGAAGTTAAACAAAGTCACATCCCCATCCCCAGGACCATACCGGTGGTAAATAGTAGAGATGGGATACTGCCTGGGAACTGAGGGACACTGAATGAGGACACCTCTAACCACCATATCCTTCGATGACTCTAAACCAATGAAATGTAACATTAAAGCAAATGGATCATCCCCTGGAGAATTCAGCAGATCCTTAGGATGCCCAAGGCCAAACTGCCTATCCTTGTGGAAGCAGAATGACCTACAAGGCTGCCTGCATTCAGGCGTATTAAGCAGTCAAAAGAATAACAGAAGAGATAAGGAAAGAGAAGAACAAAGGCATTGTCCTGGGCCCCCGAGATTAGCTTGCCTGAACATGATTCATAAAGTCATTCAGACTCAGACTTGCAGATTTTGAGTATCAGATCATTGCAGGTAGAAATATCAACTTCCAGATAGAAAGCATGTCTTTTTGCTGAAAATAGCTTCCCTCCCCCGGCAACAAAGCCATAAAGAAAGGGGAAAAAAAGCATCTGAATTTGTTTCCTGTTTGCCAGGCAGTTCCTTTCTTCCTTCAACCTCGCAGTCCCACCGTATCACTATTTCTTCTTGGCATGCTCTATTTAAACCAGATGGAGCGGCAGCATTTTGAAGCTAGTTTTGAAGCCCAGGAGAATCACATCATAAATAAATAAACAAATGAACAATTCAGCCATTGGGAAATCAGGTGGGAATGAGTTTTTAACAACGGAGCTGGAAAAGCAACTGAAATCTACTCCATGGAGAGATACGTGAATATGAGCAGAGTTCTTACACTGAACAGGTGATCACACTGACTTTCAGGAAACTGGGCCCCAGTGAGGAAGTAGGGGGGAGGCAGTGACTCAGGCGTCAGAGGGACACACAGTGGGCCCCTGTCCACTTTGTATCACCGATATGCTGAAAACGTTACCCCACGGTTGCTGTGAAGCATTTGTTCACTACCTATAAAAGCTAGACATTTTTCTAGCGCTGTTTTTCTTCAAATATGTTCTCCTTACTTTAAGTCTAAGTCTTACAACCATCATCCTGCATAAGGCTTAATTTAAAGGAAACCATAATTTTAGTTAATTCACTGCAAAGGGTTATAGAAGTTATATTTATTCCAGAGAGTCACCAACAATGTAATGGAATATCTATTACATGCCTGACCCGGTGCCGGGTACTGGTAATACAAACATACACAGTGCCTAGCCCCTCCCTTAAGAAGTTCTGGCCTCCTAGGAGACAGACGTATTTACAAACTAAGGGAAAGAAGTGGTACAGATATTAAAATAGAAGAAAGTGTATGAGAGGTTCAGTTATAAGCTCCAATGAAAGAGAATGTGTAAGGAGAAAAAAGGGTAGGGACCGTGGTTCAGGAAAGCAGACCTCTGCCTGATCTGTCTAGAAGACCCAAGAAGTTATTAACCAAGAAGAGAGTGGGATGTAGTCTGGTCAGAAAGAACAGGAAATGGGGACAAGTTTGCAGTGAGGTCTGCAGACACTCTGAGTGAGCTGGACGGGAAACAGACTCGGAGGGACAGAACTAAGCAGCGGTCCTAGGGGGAAGAGGGTGGATCATCTGCTGCCTCATGAGTCATGGGACTCTATCCCAGAGGCCATGGGAGTCTCTGAAAGACTTTCAACAGCAGAGTGAGCAGGATCCAATTTGCACTTTAAGAGATCACCTTGGCAACCGTGTGGAGGATGGACTGGAGGTGTTGCGGCTGGGAGCAGAAAGAACAGTGGAACAGTGAGGGGCGACTGTGGCGGTCCAGGTGGGAGGGACAGGGTCTGATCTCAGACAACAGCAGCTGGGATGAAAAGAAAGAGGGATGAGGGCAGATGTTAAGAAAGTAAGAAGTCAGGAAACGCGAGCTCTAGTCCCTAGCTTTGGTGCAATAGCTCCACGAGACCAGACAGAAGCTCTTCCTTTCCTGGAGCCATTTGGTGGCACCTGAGAGGGCACTTTATATGTTTGATTTTTATTATTCATCCACCGGGTGAGCCAGTCAGTTAGCGAAGGCACTTATTCTTTGACTCTCAATATTAAAGATCTTGTGGTGAAAGAGCAAAATGGTAGTACAAAGAACTCCACTGAGGAAAAAACAGACCCAAATCCATAAGTATTTGCAGCTTCTGCATTCAGCACAAAATGTACATTATGATGTGCTTCAGTTATGGCGCAAACAGGAGGGACCAAGACCTGGCCTCTGCCCTCTGTGGGCAGATACCGAGCAAATGCCGAGGCTCAGAGTTTCACAGCATGTCTGTGAGCGAAGGGACAGGACCTGTCCCTGACATAAAGGAGTTCATAGTCACAGATGGAAGAAAAGCTGTACTAGCCGTAGAGAGTTATAAAGCAATGTGGGAACCCAGAAATAAAATTTTTACCAAATAAAAAAATTCATCTTTGATTTTTGCCACAGCAAACATAAGTATGAATGTCTTTTCTGTGGTCCACGGCTGCTGAGAGTCCCCTTCATGACAGCAGCTGAAATATGAGGTCACTTTACTTTAAACAAATATCTTTTCTATGGGTGAGGCCCTCCGCTAGGTGCTCCATATAAGAGGAAGGCATGCTCTTTGTCTTCAAAGAAATTACGTGGTTTCATAATATTTTGGATTGCAGAGTGGAGAAAACACAGAAGTCTGGATTTGAATCATTTTACCTAAAAATCCAAAGTGTTTCGCAGTATCTAGCATATAGTTGTGGTTCAGTAAGTTCAACTCAAGTGAGCAATATTAAATGTTATTTGAAGAAAATGAGGTTGACTGTCAAGTAACAAATACTTGATATTATCCAAAAAATTCACTTAAGAGAAATTACTTGTTTGTAAGAAGTCACGAGTAATTAATCAAACCACAGGCAACTGGCTTGTAGCACAAATCCCCACACGGTTTCTACACAGCACACGTACATTTCCAGAGTGGTGGGAAGGACACAGCATCTAATTTGCTTTAGGGAGCATTTGGTAGACCAACGTGGTCCTTTAAGAGAGGGTGAGTTCAGTGTGTGGAACTCTTTCCTTAGGGAAATTAATTCCCAGTCCCTTATTGGAAATTAATACACCAAGCTGTTTTGTTTCCAAACGTCAAATCTGGAAAGACCATACTCAGAAACAGCATTGCTTAGAAAGAAATGGAATGTCTTAGGGGTATAGGAGGGAGGATTCTACCAGTAACCTGCCTGAGAAAAGTCACTGACTTGGCAGATGAGATGGTATGTATAAAAAGCTTTGAAACAAACTAAAGGGGTTAACATAAATGGGACTTAAAAAGAACATGCACTGAATGGTGATACTTTTCATGGACAAAGAGGTCAAGAGTATTGAGATTCCAGTTGTGAAGAACTATGATACGTAATTTAAAATATTTGGTCAGCAAAAACAACTCTAACAGACTTGTGAATGGCTGGAGTGTTGGACTTTGAACCTCGTAAGGGCCAGTGTAGGTAGTCACCCCTGGCCATGGTAAAACACAGCGATTGCTCACAGGGGCTTCTGGTTCTAGCCTGGCTGGGTTGTCTCCCAGCCTCGGCTACTTACCAGCTATAACAATCTTGGACAAGTCACCTCACCTCATCTAAGCATGAAGACTTGTTTGTAAATAAAAACAACAGTGCCTGTCTCATAGGGCTGATATGAGGAGCAGTTCATGAAACAATAGATTTAAGTAGTTTAGTATAGAGCCTGGCATATAACAAGTGCTGAAACTACTAGTATTATGAAAGAGAAATGTTCTTTCCAAAATTGGCTAAAAACCTGTTTCAAAAATTTCTGAGACTGAAATAAAATAATGGATGATGGATTTGCAGAAATGGGAGTGGGTGTCTCATTTTAATGTAATTGTAATATGCTGAAGAACAGAGCAGCATCTTGCGCCAATCATGAGCCACTTCTCAGAGTAATTTATTTTTTAATTTTTTAATTAAGAAACTAAAATTTCATAATCAAATAAGAGAATAACAATAGTTATTACTGTGTAGCATTACCTTGAAAGTAGTTATTCAGAGTCTAAGACATAAACCAAAAAGATTCTTGCAAAAAAAGAAACAAACAGATACATGCACACCCAGGTGTATAGCAGCACAATTGAGAATAGCTAGATCTTGGATGCAGAGTGTATGTCCATCAACAGGTGAATGAAGAAGGAAAATGTGGTATTTATACACAATGGAATACTACTCTGCCATAAAGATAAACTTGAGGCATCCACAGGTAAATGGATACAACTTGAGAAAATAATGTTAAATGAAGTGAGACACGCAAGCTCAAATACTGCATGGTTGCTCTTATACGAGAAACACAAAGAACAAAACAGAAGAGATATGAACAGGAAACAGGGAGAAGATTAAATACTTCCTCAAACTACAAATTCCATTGTTTTAAAAAATACTTCAACATATATGCTAATTGGTTTCATTTATACTACTACTTAATCTTAGTTAGTAGAAAGGAAATATTTGTGCCATAGTAAAATTATTTTGTGAGTGAACCAGGTCTTAAGCATAGAATCTTACTAAATTCAGTATTATTTTTGCATGCCAGTAAGGTAACAGAGACCTCTTCTCAACACTATTCGACAATATCGATACAAAGAACTCGAGACTAGAAAAACCTGTTTGACTTTCATTTCTGTCACTTAATGACTATAAACTCTGGCAAAACAAATAACTTCCTAAGCTCAGTTTCTATATCTGTAAAACAGAGATAATAACTGTACTTTCAGTTTGCACAATTTTGAAAAAATTTCATGAAATGATAATGTTACTGAGTGTCGATATGTGTGAAACTCTGGCAGCCTTTACTAAACTACTTCACCTTCTCCGCATGCTATATCGCCTTCCAGAAGTGTGACTGTAAAGTTGGGTTCTATAGCCCAGAGTTCAGAACCTGTCAGATGGAATCAGGTGACCTGATAGGCAGAAGCCTGCTAAATTAAAGCCAAAAGTATCAGTAGCCCTTTCTGTCTCAGAGATAGTTAGGTGTTAGACAGGTGAAGAACAGGCTGCAGGTAGAGGTCAAGCAGGGAAAGTAGTTCTAAATACACACAAACATCAGAAACGTTGGGACTTAGGGTCAAGCTGCCCATTTCCAAAGCTCATCACAAATAACTGCTTCCAACTGTTTGTCCAGAGCAGAAATTTAAAGAATCCCAAGAAAGGAAGGTATGAGCAGAGGGATAGAAGGCCCAAATAAGTCGAATGGGCTGAAACAGTTGAAGAGAACATAATAAAACACATTAACTGACTGTCATTCAAGCGATGCCTACAAGACTCAGTGAGGGCCTCAGAGAAAAGGAAAGAAAGACAGCAGAACAGAGAGCATGTACGAATTGGGTGTGTTCATGTTGTCATCTTTATGTTTTTGGTCAAATCGTCTTCAGATATTTGTGTCTCTCCGGGTCAGAGATAGTGGGCAGAAAGGAATTCTCTGTCTCTTTATTTTAAGAAAGTTAGTATATCCAGGAGTAGTGGAACTCGCTAGTAATCCTTGCTGCTCCAGAGGCTGAGGCAGGAGGATCGCAAGTTTGAGGCCAGCCTGGGCAACTTAGTAAGACCCTGTCTTAAAACAAAAAAATTAAAAGGGTTAGGGAAGCAGCTCAGGGGTAGAATGCTTGCTCAGCTTGTGTGAGGCTGTGGGTTGAACCCTGAATATCGGAAGAAAAGAAAGTTATTTAATTTCTAAGCTAGGTTGCATCTTCAATACTGGGATAAGAAAATCATGGCCCAATTTACAGTGGACTATTTTTTTTTTTAATGTGCTGACATGTAAAGATATCTAAGATACAACATTAACTGAAAAAAGGAACAGTACAGAGCAGAGTGCACACAATGCTTTTTTGGTATGAAAGAAGGGGATTAAATATCATCTTCTCTCTCTCCACCTACCTCCAGTACCCACTTATCACCCATCCATATATACACACAAATACACAGGAAACACACATGTGTACACACACCCACACAAACACACACCCACACATATATATAACTTTCTGTATTTGCAAAGGAAATTCCAGAAAGATACACGCTCCCCTAAAACCCTCCCCGGCAAAAAAAAAAAAAAAAAAAAAATAGAAAAGAAATCCAAAAAACAAACCTAAAAATAGTAACCAGCCATGTGAGATGGATGAGGGCAGAAGAGGAAAAACTTTCCAATAGATCTTATAAAAATATTGGATTATTTTAAATTAAGTTAGGATGGTGGTTAGTACCCATCTCAAAACAGTGTTCAGAGGAGTAAATGAAATAATGCATTTAAAGATTGTGGCACAGAGGCTTGGCACATAGCAAGCATTCAATATATATTAGCAGGGCTTATCATCTCTTTCCGAGAAAGAATGGGAAGAGCTTTTCCTTGGCCTCTGCTTTCTGCATAAGTGCCAAAGAGAGCTGAATGCAAGTTGCAAGTGGCTGGACGCTGGGCTTTCACCAGGCTTAAGCAGCAGAGGCCCTGAGGACCTTTTCGTTTCCTCAGCCAGATTCCCAAAGATCTGATGCAAAATGCCCACCCAGAAATAAGGATGGAGCCTTCTACTCTGGAACCTGAGCACATTGGGTAGAACTAACTATACACAGACTAGATCCAACCACAACACCAAGAGAGTTAAAACTGATTTAGAACCACATGAGACAAGATGAACAGATGCCAGCAAAATGTCATTTTCTTTTACTGTGCTCTTGAAAAAGCTTCTGCGTCCTTAAAGCAAACATTTTTGTGGCATAATTGGAAATGCCTCAATGGAATGAAAATAATAAAAAAAAATTTTAAAAACTGGCTCTGAGTAGAAGCCTTTAGAAAGTGACAAAATTAATAATCTACATTTTTTCACTATCTGCCCTTAAAAAAGAGATTTGATAAATCAGACACAAAAGGTAGGAAATTGAATCAAGAGCATTCAGATATTGTAACCCAAACAATTGCTCTAGTACTGCCCATTTTCCTCAGGGTTATGCTAGTTGGCTGACAAAATAATGACTCCAATTATTTTAGTTCTTTTAGGATTAAAATGGATAGCACTTTTTAGCACAGAAAAGTACTATTTTGGATACTCGTTAGGGAAACAGCACACAAGGGTTTGTCTTGGCTTTATGAGATGCTTCTCTAAGGAGGTTCTACAAAAGGAGCAAGCAGGAGGCACCCCGTGTGTAGCTCCCACATTGTTAGCTATGATGGCTAAAAATTCTAGTTTAAACAGGTTATAGAACTGAACAAAATTCTGTCAACCATTAGTTGAGTAACTTTGAGCAACCTACCCTTACTGAACTTCAGTTTTTCCATTAGAAACATAGAGAATAAATATAATCTCTACCTTTTTGAGGCATTATAGAGATCAAAAGAAAGTAATACATTTAAGACGGAATAAAGCAAATGTTAGCTCTTCTAATTACCATCTATCTTTTTATTCATCCTTTATCCATCCTTCCATCCATTAAACTATAATTTCAGGACCACATCACATCAACCTTTGGGTCAGACAAAGAAAATCCAGGAAGAATAAGACAGTCCTTGTACATAGGAAGTTCTCTGCCTAGCAGAGAGAAAGAGACAATGGAAGGCAACGTGGCACTGGGGATGCCACGCCAGACAGCGCCAGGCACGCTGTGGCACAAAGGGGTAGTTGATGAGGGTGAGACTCCACAGAGGAGCTAAGGCTGAACACAGGACTTACAACATGAATATGTATAAGGCAGACAGGACAACTGCAGCAGGAAGGCCACGGACACTGGAGTAATCAAACCCAGTAGAGAAGGGCAAAACGTAGAGCTTAGCTGGGTCCTAGTGACCAAATGGGTCAGCCAGAAAGGGAAGGCTGCAGAAGAGGCCAGGAGTGATATCACACGGGGTTAAGTAGACAGAGGGAGTTTCTGTAACTTGGTGTGTTTGATCAGTCAACTTTTTAAATAAGAAGCTGAGAAACAATTATCACTGCTCCACCAGGGGAATGTCCTCAGGTTGCTCCACCTTATAATGGTGGAAGGATACTTTTAAATTTCCCTTGCTAGACTTATAACATACTGCTGAAAGAATGTCTTGCCTGATCTTGCCAGGAACTTACCAAGTTTGCAAAGTCAGTGTTGACTTGGGGTGAGGCTATGTCAGCACCCCTCCTCCCACCCCCCACTCCCGGCTCCTCCCTCTGTGCCTCCCTCACTTTTTTCCTTTTCTTTCTTCTTGCTTTTCTTACACAGGTAGTTCACTCTAGTACAAAAGGATTAACAAAGTCAGTATTGGTTTATAAAATATTTTTAAGTGGGTGTGGTGAAATGGAAAAGATCCAGACAGGTACAGTACTGAATGCCTTCTGCTACTTAGTAATGGCATGAACTTGGGATTTTTCTTTTCTCTTTTCTTTTTGGAACCTCAATTTCCTTATCTATAAAGAGACCAAATTTGACCTATCTCCTTGGATGATGAATATATGGAATCACTAATACTAAGTATCTACTACAAACACACTGAGTCCCTGACTTACAAAAAAGTTCCATTCTGGGAGAATGTTCCTGAGTTGTACACAGTAACCTGTGAATCTCATACAGTACACCTGTGAGTCGAGTTCTCACCTGCAACGTTTGTAAGTCGGGGACCCACTGCCTAAGTATTTACTATGAATCTGGCCCGGTTCTGTGAATGGTTCCTGCCATTACTGTCTACAAAGCAGAGGAAATGATTTGGATGGCAACTTCGGAGGAGAGAAGTCTGAGTCTGTGGAGGGCAGAAGGAAATACGGCAGAGGTAAAGGCAACTGGGTCAACTTACCCTGCTAATTGTGCCACACACTGGCTGAGTGAGGTTCAGTGAGAACTCTAATTCCTTGTGTTGAACTCGGTGGGAGATACTCTGATCTCTCTCTCTCCCTCCTAAGGTGCACGGGAAATTCTCCCTTAGTAAGGATGAACTTCATGGACCAATAAAGTTCAAGTAAACCATTACTTTTTAGAAGTTTCAAGTTACTTCAGATCTCTAGAACTTGAGCAAAATGAGATGCTAACAGATGAGGTTTGCTAAATACCAGCAATTTTTCTGTAATCATTACAAACATTCTTAGAGGGGTAATGGAAAGAAAGCAAATACACTCTAAATGATAATATAATAATGCATCAGTCCAGTCCCCGGTGTGGAAAATACATTATCCTCCATGGCGCATCTGTGCTGTTCACCTCCCGCAGATGAGATTGAATGCTCATTTAACTGCAGGAAAACCACATGCTCTTGCCTTTTAACCCAGTATCTTTAACTGTTAGAAGCTCATTACCTCTGTAGACCGCAAATGTCCCTACAATGCAGGTAACTAATAAAGGAATACAAAGGGAATCTGTCCTCGCCTATCACAGAAATCCTATAATCTGGCCTATAAACCTGAAGATGAAAATAATAATGCCAGCAAACAAAACCGAAACTACTTTATTAAGCAAAGTAGTTGAATTACAATGTTTACTGTTAAGCATTCATGGAATGAGTACATACAAAAAGTTTCAGACTTTATTTTTATGTTTTTACATTTCAAATAATATTGTCTTTTCCATGCCAACTATCATGAAAAGCTTTGGCTTTTAGATGAGATCTCTGAAAAGCCATTTAAATAAGCCATGTAAATCTAAACTAATATTCATTGTGCCAATGCTATTTATAATGGTGAAAAATAAGAAATAACCTAAACTAATAATGACAAACTGGCTAAGCCAATTTGTTAGTACAGCCATATAATGGAATCTTAGATCTTTTGGAATTTTACTTTTATATACACACATACACAAAAAATAATAATATGAAGAAATGCTCACAGAACTGTAAAATAAAAAATGTTATCAACTACTATGCATGGTATGATTCTAATTTATAGGATATAGAAAAAAAGTGGTTAAGACCTACCAAAATATCAATAGGTATTATTTTTGGTTATTCTCTTTATTTTGTATAAATTATTTTAATAAATAGTATTTTAAGATGTTTAATTTTCTAAGTGAAACTTTAGCAAGAAGTGGAAGTGTGGAAGAGTACACAGGAAAACACAAAACTTTGCTGAGATCATTTTTAGCCTGCCATTGTGGCACAAGCCTGTAATTCCAGCACTCTAGGAGGCTGAGGCAGGAGGATCACAAGTTCAAGCCTAGCCTGGGTGACTCAGTGAGACCCTGTCTCAAAATAAAACAGGTACTGGGGATGTAGCTCAGTATGAAGGCCCTGGGTTTAATCTCCAGTACCACCAAAACCAAAACAGAGCAAAACTAATAACAATAATAATCACAATGATGATGATCATGATGATATTTGTGATATACTTTAAAAGACATTATCAAATATGCTATAATGATCGAAGATGAGAAGTTGTACACACAATAAAATCACTCCTATATACTTTATGCACAGAAACAGGACTGAAGTAAAATAAGACAAAAAGTCAAAGTAGTAGGGGCTTCTGTGTAGTAGAAATTATTGATCATTTCTTCTATCCTTTTAATATCTCATAAAATCTTAACCATAAACATGAAAGACCATTATAATCAGAAAAATAACTTTTTAAATATATAACTCAGTGTGGAAAATTAAACCTTAAAGTGAGAGAAACATTAAATCATATACTTCTGGTTTTCTAAAATTCAAAACTATTTTACTTTTCGTACTGCTAACATTTTTTTAATACAACATAAATCTAAAGTGAAAACACCCTATGTCAATTAAATAAGAAGAAAACACACAGTTCCTATTTACTTCTATTGGTTTTTTAAAAAATATGCCATGAAAAGATTTATAGATTCCTTGGCAATGAACTCCCTCTCTGAAAAATGAGAAACAAACAAACAAACAAAAAATAAAACTACATGATCAAAAGCTTGAGAAAACTTTTAATAGGGCTCTTGGAAAACTAGATCTAATGCTTGAACAACAAAGAAAAGTACATTTGTAGGCACTATACAAACCAAAAAAACAACAAAAATTTCACTTAGAAATTCATTCAAGAATATTTATTAAGCTCCTATTATATGTCAGGTGTTACTCTAGGTGCCAGGAATATAGAAGCGCCTGTCACCGGTACTAGACATAGTGGACTCCTCTCAGAGAACACAGAAAAGCAGTGGCTGGGTGATCACTTGGCGGAGATATTACAGAAGGAATCCAAAAACCTGATATGGCAGTGCTCTAGGTGAGCCACTTCTCGGTCCGGACTCGCTCTTTCCCACAGCCTCCCCACCTTCACTTCCACCATCACTGGGAAAGCAGAGCCTAATTCAAGGACTTGCAATCATTTCAACAAAGGTTCACGATAGGTCATTTTGAACAGTGGTTCCAGGGAAGAGGCGTGAGAGAGAACCAGGGAAAATGAACAAGAAGAGAAGGTGACAAGAGCTGTACCGCTGGGCTATTCACTGCTGTGGACATGGGGATCCACTTTCTCTAGGGCCTTCTGAGGGGCCACACGGAATGCAGGTCAGAATGTCCTATCCAAGGGGTAAGGGGGCGAGCTTCTATCCTCCACTTCTCTTTCCCGCCACCTGTCAAGAGTTGCCACATGTGTGCCAGCTCCCTTGCACTTCCAGTTTTGTGCATACCAGAGTGGTGCATGGACGCCCAGGGAGACAGCAGTAATAGGTGTGGCAGCTGGAGCAAAATGGTATCGGGTTGGGTTACTGCTGTGTGAAGCTGACAGCTTCACTAAATGTTTTTGTTTGTTTCCTGGTTGGTTAGTTTTGTGATTTGTTTTTTGGTTTTTTGAGGCAGGGTCTCGCTTTTCAGAGCGCGCTGCCCTTCATCTCACTATGTAGTCCAGGCTGGCCTTAAATTTGCAACAATCCTCCTGCTTCAGCCTCCCAAGTGCAGGGATTACAGGTGTGCACAGCCACACTTGGCTATAAGACTGAATGTAAGAAGTGACACCACCAGTAACATTTCTCTCAGCTATCAGGCATGCTAACAGCAATAGTAACTAAACATTTATCGAGTTACATAGAGT
The DNA here is from genome assembly GCA_004026905.1 of Hystrix cristata. Lineage (NCBI taxonomy): Eukaryota > Metazoa > Chordata > Mammalia > Rodentia > Hystricidae > Hystrix > Hystrix cristata. The sequence goes on along the minus strand of PVJO010002766.1, from coordinate 21,998 downwards.
TACAAATGTGTGCAAAGATAGTTTATCTACACTGTATTGCTTAATCCTCAGAGTCGACTCTGTAACGTAGCTTATAGTTTCACTTCAATTTTAAATATGAATAAATAGCTTCCTAGAACCTAAATGGTCTGAGGTCATCAGTAAACAGTAGACAAAAGATGAAGTTGGAGGACTGGCAGATGAGGCTAGAATGTCGCTTCTTCCAGGGGTCGTAAGGGTCCCAATGTCTCCTACTTGGAAACACAGAGGTAGAAATCAATTGCCCTGAGGAGTTCACATTCCTGTATGTGTCTTGGAGCAGTGTGAGTTCTCTGAGAGTAGAAACTGCCTGACACAGACTTATATCCTCTAGGATAAGGGTGTAGTGAGCGTCCCTGACACTGGTTGTGTGTCTGTTCCTCCTGGGGCACTAGTGCCTCTTGAGAGCAGGAATCATGTCTAATCATCTTTATATTCCAGCACTGAACACATGGTTCAGTCTTTGTTGACCCTAACAGGATGGAATTTTCCAGAAAGCAAAACCTATTGCTTAAGAAGGTTGACTGGGTTACAGCTCAACCATTGATACCTACTAGTTAAACTATCTTGACCAAACAATGTAATAATAGTTCTAAGCCACAAGTTCCTCGTCTGTAAAATGGCATGATATGAACTATATTTTCTCACAGGGCTGTTGTGAAGATTACGTGATACATATAAAAGCATTCATAGCTGGGCAAGGTTGTGCATGTCTATAATCCCAGTACTTGGGAGGTCGAGGCAGGAGGATCACCGTAAGTTCGAGGACAGCCTGAGTTACATAGTGAGTTCAAGGCCAACTTGAATAACATAGTGAGACCCTGTCTCCAAACATCAAACAACAAACAAACAAACAAGACTTCATTATTAGTACCCTGCATATAACAAACATGCAATAAATACATCTATTATCATTACTGTAAATTTTGTACTCTCAGCGCTTACACTATAATATGAAGTCCCCAAATTACCCAAAGACTTTTGCAATGCCCTCTGTGCATTACAAACTTCCAGGGCACAAAGCCCCCACGAGTAGGCACAGTACCTGGCACCAAGCTGGTGAACATTAAATGAAACAGTGGGTCATGTACTGTTAACAGCAATCACTAGCCTTTGTGTAGAAAATAAATACATTATAAATCACTAACATCTGATAGAAAACATAAGTGGCCAAAGCTCTGACTAAAAACAAAGAAGAGAAGCAGCTATGTAATTGAGGGAAGGTGTGAAGCCGTAACATAAGGCCAGAAATTTGGGGATCATTTTCAAGAAAATATGGTCACAGATTTCTTGGGCTTAAGAACAAATGAAGTACAAACTGGCCAAATTAAATACAACTTGTGTTTTGCAGTCTAACATGGCTTATTTTCCATTCCTTTGTTTTGTTTTGTTTTTGAGAGAGGATCTTGTTGTGTAGTCTCGTCCGGGCTGGCTGTGAACTCACTGTGAAACCCAGACTGGCCTTGAGCTCATAGCAACCCTCTTGCCTCAGACTCTCAAGGGCTGGGATTACAGGTGTGCACCACCACACCTGGTTTACTCTTTTTCACTTTTTATCACAGAACTGTATATTGCTTCAGAGTGCTTGCTTAGTTAATACTATTTGGATTATAACCTAAGATGAGATTTTGATTTGTTTTAGACCTGTTATTTAATGGGCCGTAGAACCAGGTTCTGCTGAAAAAACTGAGGAGTAGACAGTGTATATACACCCAAGGCTCTGTAGGCATGGCGGGCATGCTCTTTGGGTCATGACAGAAAGACCTGGTTTGCAACCCCGTTCTGTCACTTATGACTTGAATAACCCTGGATAAATTATTTCTTGAATTTAATACATAATATGAGATTGCTGGTACCCATATTCCTGACGTCACCTAATGATTTATTAGAGCATATGCAGTATGCTTGTCATGTGGTATGTACTTAGTCACTAAGTCCCCTCTCTTCATAAGGTAAGAGCTGAGTGTGAGGTGAGAGGAGTAGCTGCCCGCCTCCATCTAGATCACACAATTCTTCATCAAGAAAGAATCCTCCTAAGAGAAGGAAAATTTCTCAACTCAGAGTGCCTATGACCAAGTTTCCCAAAATATGTTTTTTTTTTTTTTTTTTTTAAAGAAGATTACTCATTACAGGGCAAATCACACTGTAAAGTTCAACCTGACCTCAGCTTGTTTTCCAGCCGACTAATCCAGGCAGACTTTTAAATCACTCTGGCTGGAAAATGAATATAGTGTTTCATTTGGCATCATTACAATTACTACCCTGGGGTTGGTAATATACGTTAGACTTCTCAAAATGCTTAGTGGCTGATTGGCAAGTTAAGAGTTTGACTTTCTGAGCATCTGCAGGTTTTGTTTTCAACGGAGAGCTTTGCTTAACTTACATAACTATCCTAGCTCCTGCTGCAGAAGGCGAACTTCGACTCTGCAAATTAACTACCAATATGGTCCTTCGGAGCAGAAGTTGTTGTACCTGGATTTGATTTCCTCCAAATTGCTTGGAATGTGATGATGACCCTTGACTTCCCTAGACACGTGGCAAGAGCAAGAAAGTTCTAGGCATAAGGAGGTAGTCACTGAAAGCATAAATATGGTCTCTGAAAATCAGGCTCTTGTCCTTTCTAGCATTACCCTATTACTGCCCCATAGCACTATCTCCCCTTACCAACTCCTGTTGTGAGTTGGCATTTTCAGAGCAATTTTAAGGAAAGGTGATAAGCAAAGAGAAAAACGTAGCATAATGAAACTTGAGCTCATGAAAGCGAATGAGAAAGGAACATGAGGTGAATACTGTCATGAACTGTTCTGTTCAACACACACACAAATTGGATTGAATTATCCTGGACTTTAAGGTACTTTCCACCCACTCAAGACAACACGTCAAGCTAATAATTTCAATACAACTGAGAAAGGGCTAAGATGGAGAATGTTTAGCAACACAGAGGAGAGGAAGGCACTGAAAGGAGAGAAAGATAATCAGAGACTAACAACAATATACAGTTTATATAACTCGTTTCTATGTGCAGATGTGGATGGAAAAATCAAAGCTCATAATTAATTGGTACAAGGGCACTTCTGCAGATAGCAGGACACAGACTACTTTCAGGGCTTAGTCTTGTATCTAAATTTTTAGACTCCAAACTTTTTTTTTTTCCAGTAGTGACAGGAACTTGAGAGCATCCAAAGTTGATGTCAATATACTCCAGAAATAAAACTAAAATGTACACTAGTACTAAAAAAATAAAATCTTACACGGTAGTAATAAGAAATGCTAATAACTATCATTCATAGTACTAACCAATGTAACTAATATGTATAGAATAGTAACTGTACACCAAGATCTGTGCTAAACACTTAACCTAGACTATCTAATTTATTCTATTTGCCCCTTTTGACAAATCAAACTTGAGGGCTGGGGATTTAGCTCAGGGGTACAGTGCTTGCCTGGCAAGCACAAAGCCCTGAGTTAAATCCCCAGGACCACTCAAAGATGCCTACAAATCGAACTTGACACTTAGTGCCTTAGTTACTTTTCTCTCGTTGCTGGGACAAAATACCCATCACCCAAAGTTAGGGGAAGAAAGGTTTATTTAGCTCACAGCTTGTAGAGGTTTCAGTCCACAGTCAGCTGGGTCCGAGGCAGGGTGGCATGGCAGACAGGAAGAAGTCAGCAAGCTAAGCAAGGAATGCAAGCAAGCAGCTAACCAGCTTCTTCCTGTATTTTATATCTTATCCAGGCTACCTGTCTTTAGGGTGGGCAGTACTCCCGCCCTTAATCCCAATACCCTTAATCTTAGTGTCACATCCTGATCTCAGCAGAACCACGCCAAACCGATCAGTGGATTAATTTAGTAATCACACACTCTAGATTCAGCTATCTCTTACCACATGAGGCTTTGGTGGGACATCTAGACACAAACCATAACACTTAGGTTAGGTGACATGCTGAGCATTCCCCAACGTGAGCTCTTCTGACTGTAAAACCAGGGCCTCGACAGTCAACTCTCCTATCTCTTATTGTAATGTACATTCAATGTACCACATGCAATTTAAAATCAGATTCATATTCTTTGTTTTATGCACACATGGAGAATTAGAGAACTTATCAAAGGCCAAAATATCACAGAGAAGCTGTTGAAAAGGATACAGTCTCGTCAGATAGGCTGAGATCTGCAGATATTATGACCAGCCACTAAGGTCTGCACTGCTAAAGGCTAGATAACCAGCCTCCCAGAGAGTCTCGTGGCATGGTCTCTGGCAAAAGGAGGTCTCCCCAGGTAACAGGATGATGTGTGTGTGTGTGTGCGTGTGCGCGCGTGTGAGTGTGTACGACTTGAGTCAAATGAGTCATTTGACTATCCTCATGCAGCAGCATCTCACTGCAGTTCAAGTTCAGCCTGTGGGAGTCCTGCAAGTTTCCTGGTGAATTTTATATTTATTCTGAAGTTAATGCACCTGACGCTCAGGGCGGCCTAATATCTATGGGCAACCAAGGCAAGTACCCAGTAAGCCAGCTTTCATAGTTGTGAAGAAAGATACAAGCAGAAAAACATAATTGGACACTAAGATGAAGGTCATCATGCAAATACCATGCCTAGACTAGTCAGAGAGGGCAAAATAAGAGCATGGCTTTCCACTGCCTGCCTTTCCACGAGGATTTACAGGGAGCTTTGCGAATCTCAGTGTGTTCCACGGGTAAAGGCAACAAAAGCAGCAGCAGCTGAGCAGGGAGCTTCCTAAAGTCACAGAAACTCAAGACCCCCTTACGGGTAGGAATCAGATTCCTGAGAGGATCCTTGAGTAGGTAACTGATTTGTACATCAATTTTTGAGAAGCCCCAGTACAAAATATCCACATTCTCACTTTGAAGAATTTACGTAGCTCAGCGATAGAACAACTGCCTAGTCTGTACAACGATCTTGGTTCAATTCTAAGTACTGCAAAAAGAAAAAAACAACTAAGCTGGGGGCATGGTGGTGCACACCTGCAATCCCAGCATTCAGGAGGCTAAGGCAGGAGGATTGAAAATCCAAGACCAGCCTGGACTACACCGCAAGTTCAAGACCAGCCTGGAAGATAGCTTGAGACCCTGTCTCAAAAAATTGTTTATTAGATACCAAATATAAAACTAAACGAACATATAAAATGGAAAAGATAACTGAATATGGCAGGTAGATTATTAAACTAGTTACACAATGCTTTCACATGTTTTTCTACCATAATCATACAAAAAATGTTTAAAATCTTATCTGTCTTTTTCTAGATAAAAGCATTATCCAATGAGTTAAAAGGTCTCGCCTCTACAAGAATGTGACCCTACACAGCCCAGCTCTAGATTCCAGCAATTTTCCTCATTAGAGGGATGCAGATGGTCACTTTTACTTGAACTAGTAAGAAAAAGCAGGACTTCAACTGAGACTTGAAGGAGGGGTGAGATCTATGAAAGAGAGGTTTTCGGAACAGAAGAACATCAGGAAAAAGAAATAGTTGGAGACAGGCACGAGGAAGCATTTCTCAGGACAAGGCTGAAGAAAATATTAATTGTAGAGTGTGTATCTCTACCTGACTAGCAGGAAGAAACAGCGGTGATGAAAACCGGACCCCGGAAGGCCCTGAAAGCTGGACCGGAGTGAGGGGCTATTGGGCAACTCAAAGAAGGAGTGGCATAAGGAATGTATTTTCTGAAGATTCCAGTTTTGTTCACTAAGGGTGTTTTTTTGTAGCTTTTCATATGCTCTTGAAAATGAGCTTTGCAACTGAGAAGTGACTAAGTTCTGACACACACTTCAGAAAACGCACTGCACTCTGGCAGTTGCGCCGTCTGTAATTCTGCACCTGCCTCATCCCCTGGGCTGCATCCCAGGAGAAGTGACTGCAGTTTCTGATCAGGTTGTACAGGATTTGCTAGTGCACTTGAGAATGTGAGGATCAGAGAGCTTGCCTAGGACGCAGATGTCCTCCGAGATGATTCTTCTCTAGACTAGCAAGCATGTGGAGTAAGTAAGTGCACTTGTCAGAGTGAACCTGCAAACACATACTCATAGGTCGGTAGCTGTCTTCTGAGTGAGATGCGCTTTCCTACTAAGGGTCACGTATCCAAAGTAACTTGATTCCTAAGCAATCTCTTTTTTTTTAAATTTTATTTTAATGGCACATGTTAGATGTGCATAACGATAACATTCATCACAGGGGATTTGTACCTGTCCATGAAATATCTTGTTGCTTCTTTTTTCCCATTCCCCTCCCCTCCCTTCACCCCCACCTCCCTCTTTATTTACAAAAGCTTTGTTTCTATTTTTCCTTCCATTTCTCATTTCTCTTGTACTGTTGTGGTTTAAGAACAAGAAACACAGATGTAACTATAAAAATACTTTAAAATACCATTTTAATCTTTCAAAAAGATTTTTAAAAAGAGAGGAGAAATAAGAGCAAGGAAAATTGAAGTAGACAGGAACTAAGATGTAGACAGACACATTAAAAAGATAAAAAAAAGTCAAAACAGAAGATATGGTGAGAAGACAGTTTACTGAGGCTTATCATACTTCATATCTGTTACCTTCTTTAATAATGATGTAACTCCATGTGGTAGATAGTATGCTCATTTCAAAGATAAGGGAACTGACACTGTGAGTAATTTGACTAAGATGACTTTGATGCTAAGTGGTAGAAGTAGACTCCAACATTCAGTCCACTCAACTCCCAGGAGATACTGCAGAACACACCAGTGAAATGTATGCTGCGCTGCTTAACTTCTCCAGCGTTAACATCTGTTTCTTCATCTGCAAGATGAGGCAGCAGTTGTGAAGTTGCTGAGTACAGTAAATTTCACAATAGCAGCTATCATTATAGGATGAGTTAATTCGCTGCTAAAAACTACAACCCTGACTTTGTCCTTCTGGTTCCCAGTTTGAAGGTGAAAATTTTTCATGAATTCTGTTTTTTTTTTTTGGTGAGGGGAGGTTGCTGGGGGATGAATTTTTGATATTTTTGCAAAGAATCCTCAAATTCATCTGGTACCCGACATTTCTTAGACTGAATCAGTATTTCCAACATATGTGTCCTACTAAAGTAAATGGACACCAGTTGCACTGTGATTATTTAAAGTTTATTGAATGACTGATCGTATCATTGAGCATTATCTCTAGCAACAGAACCTAAAAATCCAAGTGCTGTCAAGTCATTAAAAAGAGGAGTCCTTAAGCCGGGCGCGGTGGCACACGCCAGGGCTTGGGAGACTGAGGCAGGGAGAGCGCTGTGAGCTCAAGGCCAGCCTGGGCTACCTAGTGAGTTCAGACCCTGTCTCAAAAACAAAGAAGCAAAAGAAGATGACAACAGAAAAGGGAGTCCTTGCGGTGTTCAGAGGACCCTGGAAACACCATGAGTTTAATCCTTACAGAACTGCGCACTGAGGAGGGAAGGGAGCATCCAGTGAAGCTTAAATCCTCCCTCTCTACTTCTTAGAGCAAAAATCCTTACCCGTCTTCTTAATAACTGTCTTCCCTTCTGTTCATTCACTGCATGGCAAAGAGATGGGATTTTTCTTTTCCTAATGGAAAAATCGATCCTGTCACTTTCTTGCTTCACACCATTTAACTGGCCTTATGGCTTTAAACATCCAACACGGTATATAGAGCCTCCTGTGATCTGGGTCTCCCTCCTCCTCCAGGCCTTACAGACACCGTGTAAACCGAAGCTTGTTCATCTACTTTCACTTCCCAGTGCAGGCTGAGAGCTCCCTCTCACTAACCTACTTTTCTATTTACTGTTTCTTCTTTTCACTCTTCAGTGCTGACTTCTCAATAGTTCACACCTCAGCTGTGACATTTCTTTTTCCAGGGATCTGTCTCTGATCAACTCCTCGAGCTGAGTGAAGAGTTCTTCCCTTCGCATCCCAGAAGACCCCTGCAGTACTGACAGCACAGCCAGATCTGAAGCTTGTGAGGAAGAGCATGTGCAATTTTTCTCCAGTGTCTAGCACCACGCCTGGCACATAACAGCAGATGCTCAAGAGGGATCTGCTGAGTACATCTGAAAACTTTGAAACTGGGGAGGACAGCTTTTCTCCCCCTTTTGGAGTTGTTTGAATTCTCTGCAGAAGTATATGCCAATAAATCTATAGTCAGATCCTGAAGCACAGAGACAAGACAAAATAGACAGCAGAGTCATTAAAAATGACTGCAGGGAACCAACAGCCCCGGCAGCAGTCCCCGGGGCCCCTGGTCACGTCTCTCAGCCTCAGGCCCTGACTTTCCCTACCTAGCCACCGGGATTAATACCAATCACGCAGCTTTTCATTTCTACAAGAACTTCAGGGTCCTTCAGTATTTTTATAAGGAATTGGTGATGAAAATTAATCTATAATCCAGTGTGCATTGTTTTAGATGTGCAATCAGCCCTTTGTCTCTCTAGGTCCTGCATACATGGAGTCAACCAAATTTGGATTGAAAACATTAGGAAAAATAAAATTGTATCTGTACTGGAGGAGTACAGGCTTTTAAAAAAATCATTATTCCCTAATCAATACAGTGTAATAACTCTTTACATAGCATTTACATTTTATTAGATAATATAATATAGAGATGATTCAGAACTACACAGGAGAACAATATGGAAGGTCCTCAAACATCTATAAACAGATTCACCATATGATCCAACTATCTCACTTGTGATGAATCCAAAGGAAATGAAAACAGCATACCAAAGAGACACTTGCAAGCCAATGCTTACTGCAGCACTATTAATGATAGTTAAGATATGGAAGCGACTCAGGTGGCTATTAATGAATGAATAAAGAAAATTTCACACACACACACACACACACACACACACAACTATTATTCAGTCATAAAGAAGAATGAAATCTTGTCATTTGTGGTAAAATGGATGGAGGACATTATGTTAAATGAAATAACCCAGGAGCAGAAAGACAAGTATCACACATTCTCTCTGATAACATGGAGGCTAACGAAAGTTAGCCCGACTGTATGTGTTCACATTTTGAAATATTGCACTAATACGTACAGCTAATACATGTTAAAACTAAAATAAAATACATACAAAGTATACAAAAGGAAGAACATCGATTATATGAAAACACAGTCATATTATATAGGTGATTTTAGCATTCGCATATTTGGCTATCTAGGAAGGGGAGCCAGGTATTGTACCCTGGAACCAATTTCCTGTGAAAAGAAAGGGGTGAATATACTTTAACATGAGAATTACATAATACCTGTGTTTTTACATGCACAAACTGTTTTAAGACCTTTCTAATTGCTCTTCAAACTATATACCAAAAGGAATTAGTTCACTGACATGGATTATTTGCAAATAGAAACTGGAACACTAGCCAGGCACTGTGGTGCACACCTGTAACATCTGCTACTTGGGAGGCTGAGGCAGGAGAAGAATTATAAGTTGAGACATCTTTTGGACATCTTTGTGAGATCCCATCTCAAAAAGAAGAATAAAAAGGGCTGGGGATGTAGCTCAGGAGCTCCTAGGTTAAATTCCCTGTACCCCTCCCCCCAAATCTGAATACTTAGAGGTAGAGGTCAAATCATGATTTTTTCTGAGCACGTGACAGAAAATTTTGGGAAAGAGATGATTTCACTGTCTAGTTCTACTTCTTCCCTATTCTTCTCTCATATCATCCTTAATACTATATTGGTTTTGGGTTTCTATGAGTGTTTTCTCCTAGACTTTAAGCACCTTGTAGGGTCCAGGTCTCGCTTGTCTTTTTTGTCCCTAGTTTAGGTCCTAGAATTGGGCAGGGATACAAAAAAATGTTATTGCAATATTTGCCCAACTCTTTTTTTTTCTTTACCTAGAACATGTATTGGTACACTGTATACATAATGATCACATTCGGCATAATTTGTACCTGTACATGATATATTTTGGCTTCTCCCTCCTTCCCCTCTTCCACTACCCTCCTCTCCTTATTTACAACAGCTTTATTTACATTTTTCCACTTTTTCTTCTCCTCCCTTTCTAGTTCTTGCCAGCCGTGTTCTAAGGCTTACTGTCAGGAAGCAACCCTGTGTTGTGATGTGCCATAGAGAAATCTCATATTTAAAAGACACTGAAGCATTTTCCAGTATTCTCCACCTCTCCCCTCCTGAGCCTACCTACTAATCTTAGACTCGACTTTAACTCTTCAGCGAAATGGGATTCCTGTCTCTTCAAGGAAGTGCAGAGTACCTTTCAACCTTCAAACATCCCAGCGTTTTCATTGCAAGCACAGCGGAACAGGCCTTTCGCATAGCTGGCTCCTAACACCACACCAATAAAAGCTGAGTATGAGCAAGCCTCTGAAATTTTAAATTAAAAAAAACCATCTAATATAAATGATTTAAACTCTTGGCTTTACTTTAGCAATAGAAGACACAGTCAATATACTTTTCAATTAAGTTAGTTCTCTTAGCTATTCATGCAGATGCAAATGTGTGTAGAGATTAATGGGTTACTGCCACATCCTAAAAGACACTGCGGGAAGAAGAAACGGCAGAAGATTTTGGAGGCGCTGAGTCACAAGGTTCCACAGTAACGGAACGAATAGAGAGAAGAGAACAAAAATAAAAACGAAAGCAACTGTGCAATTAGTACATGGAGAAAACATCCCATAAGCTAATTGATTATAGGTATCATGACAGCTGATTACAGTGTCTGCCTGTAAAAACAGAGAGAGGAAGCACACACAGACACTTAAACAGAAATCCTCATGGCATCGGTTGGCTGCTTTTCTTGGTGCAATATCCCTCAAATGGATGATGCAAAATAGTTCAGCCCTGTTCTGGTAACAGAGCCAACAAATGACATGGCAGCATGAGGGGACACAGGAAGTTAGGCGACTCTGTCCACTGTGCTATGTGGTCTGCAGGACTAAAGGTGCTGTTACATCTCTGTGTGGAATGGCAGAGCCTTTGCGATACATGTTCTTTGTACCCAAATGACGCATGAACAATGACATCATTAGGTGTACTGATCCAGTGTTAAAAGGGTCATGCACGTCCAGGTGCTTTTTCTGAGAGTGAAGATGGGTTTGCCCTCAAATCCACTCTCTCAATGGCCATTCAGTTCAAGGGGTGATAAGGACAAACATGGCTTACCGCTTTCAGAGGACAGACCCACAAGTCATAAATAATCAGTACCATGCCATAGGTTAAATTCTTTCATAGTGCTCTGGGGCATAATGGGAAGGGCTACTCAGGGCTCTAGGTAGCTCAGGGGACAGAAGGCTTCCCAAGTGAAGACTTATCACTGGACCGATAAGGTCATTAGGAGTTTGTCAGATATGTAAAACACATAGCACAGGAGCTAGCAAAAAATAAATTTTTAAATAAAGAACTATTTTCTTATTTGTGAGATGCTATTATTATAAATTGGGGGCAGATGTGTGCTGGCAGAAGGACATGCAGGTGTTAAGAAATACCCCATACTCTGGAAACAAAGAACAGTTCCCTGAGGCTGGGACATGGGGGTGATGATAAGGAAATTCTCATTTTAGCAACCTAACTATTAGCAGAGTGGAGAGTAAACTGAAAGGTTGTGAGGGACTTCAAGTCAGGAAACCCAATTAGGGAGCTACTGTAAAAAGTTCAGTCAAGTGGGCTGTGATAGTATAAGCCTGTAATCCATGTAATCTCAGCTATTCAGGAGGCTGAGGCAGGAGGACTGCAAGTTCAGGTCCAGTTCGGGCAATTTAGCAAGCCCTTGTCTCAAAAAAGAAAAAAACAAAAAAGAAATGGGGATGTTGCTCAGCCTTCCTTGTGTTTAATCTCCACTATCACAAGATAAACAGAAAGCTCAGTCAAGATCAGGACTACTCTATAAAAGGAAAATACTGAGGAAATGTTGCCCAGCATTAAAAAAACACACATGTATATTAGGAACGATCAGGTTCTAGCACACTAAGGGCCAACGTGCACCTCCCAGGCCAAGCCAGTGCGGGAAAGTGTAACCAGGGCTGCTTGTCTTAGCTCCAGCGTCCATAACCAATGAAGCTGCAGCCCTCAGCCCGGCCTGTATGTGGCACATTTAGAGGGCAGGTGCCTCGGCTCTGCTCCAGACCTGCTGACTCAGAGCTCCTGGAAGGAGCTGCGCGTTTTAGAGCCCCACACAGGTGAACTGAGAGTCACTGCCCACACAGCAGGCAGACCTAACAGTGACTTTTACCGCCTTTCTCAAAATGTCCCCAACCGTGTGCACACTGGGTTGGGGAACAGCTGTGGTGTCACGAGAGAAGCCCCTGAGGCAAGCTCATTACTCCAGGGGAGGCATTATGGTTAGCAGAGCTGGACCCTGGAAGCTTGATACCTCTGTGGACACCAATTCCTCAATAATTTGGATGGCTGAGTCGACAGAGGCAGAATACAATGCAGGTTCTTGGTCCTCAAATGTCCGTCCCCCAAAAGGCAGGAGAAAGCATAGGTCTTAGCCATGGTTTCCTCTAAGTGGCTGGCTAATTTCTATTATGCTTCATTTATATCTTATATTCTGACTCTGTCATGAGAACTCAGTGTACTACGGTCAAGGCAATGTCGGGGAAAAGAATGACAAGTACCTGAACTACCTATAAGAAACTAAAATCTTTTTTGTCTCCCAAGCTTTTAGCTACACAAGATACTACTTTAAGTGCTCTGCATTCTTTATCTTGTTTACAACGCTCAGAAGCCCTGGGGGATAATTATTACTACCTACAGATGAAGAAAGGAGGCTTGCGGAGTCTCTTAGAATTAGTAAAGACTAAATTAAATAACTCGGGAAAGCTCACAAAACTAAAGTGACAGATTCCAATCTGGACCCAGTCTAACAAAACGAGAGCCAGTAACCAACATACAGCGACTGTTTACATGTCTCCAGGACTCAGCCCCAGACTCCTTGAAGTCAAAGACTAAGGTTAGGATTAACTTTGAATCCTTCTGTCAACCATCCCCAATTTTTCGAATTGCATATCAGATTTGGGAACAGTGGAAAAAGAGAGCCAGAGAAGTGTAACTCAAGACCCCGCTCCGGTGCGCCAGCTTGGTCTGAGTATTCCTGGTGAGGGCAACACCCAAGCAGCCTCCTCAGCCAAATGCTCATCTCTCTCTCTGTCTCTCTCTCGCTCATGGAAGAGACTAACCTGTGCTGGAAGCATAAGAGATTTCAGGGTATCTCTGTAAATCAGCTAGTCAGATTAACTCCCGTTCAAGTAGAAGGTGGACGCGGAGAAGGGGAGAACTATGAGAAGGAAGAAAGTAGCCGGATGTGGAGCATGTGAAACACAAGTGTCAGGAGTTCAGTGACTTGTTTAAAGCCAGAATTCAACAGATATGTTTTAACCAGATATTTTGGACATTTGACAAGTACAAGAAGAAAAGAGAGCTAGTTATGGACAAAGTTATAAGGACAATGAGACTGCAAAAGGGAGATGAGAATCAATGTATAGATGCAGTTATTCAGCAGGTGTTTGTTATTGAGCAACTACAGAACATTTTTTAATTTGCATGGCTTTGAATTTGCATCAGTTTCCACTACCATGGTTTAATTAGGTGACACCACAGTCCCCCAACAATATGATTCAAGTTTTAGCTACACAGTCTATTTTAACTGTGAGCGACTGCACAAAGCACAAACTTGCAACTAGCTCTTTACTTCACAAATTACTAGCTAAGACCACAAGTGTGTGAGGATCTCTGACTCATCAGTTCCTGCTGGGTGTCTTGGTGATTGCTTACCGAGCACCCGACACTCAGTTTACATAGCCCGCAAACCATGCACCTGTTTTGCCTCTCTAAGTCCAGTGACAAGCCGCAGTGACATTTTACAAAAGTGAGTCCCCTCCAAAGAGACTTTGCCAGCAGAGAAACAAAAAGTTCTAGGGCTGTAGATGAAATTCAACTGGCACAATGGATTATGCAGGACATGGCTGGCTTTGAACAATTCCAGAGACACCCTGAGGAACTTAGTAAAGGCAAATGTATGCTCAGAAATGAGGAAAGTGATTGGACGAAAAGGGTGCGTAGGCATTCCCAAAGGAAAAAACACAGACAAAATGAACGTGAATGGCTTCACATTCAAGGAACTCTTGTAGATCGTTCGGGACACCGAAAGTGCAGGAATAAAAAAGTAAATCAAAGATACTTGCTTAGTATCCCAAATTACATGACCAAGAAGAAAAAGGCAAGCGCCATTCAAACTATTTTAAAAAATAACACTTCAATTCTTAACGTGTCTAGTATTTTAAATGACAGAGTACTGGCAAATATTCACTTTGCTATTTTTCATTAACCTCCTCATTGCTAACCAAAAAAAGAGAAGAGCTTTTAATGTCAAAAAAACTGGGACGTTCCCAGCACCAAACAAAACAAAACAAAACACTGGGAAGGTCATGAAATAATATTTTTTCTGATTATTGCGTAGTCATTTTCACGGGCCCAAACCACCATGCAAAGAAAGCGCGCTTGTTCTACGAGCCAAGTCAGAAGACACGTTCCCAGCCCTCGTGGCGCTCTAACATCTAGAAACCCGTGACTAATTGTTCTGTTTTAAAGCAGGTGCGAGTCTAACGCGAAGCACTCATGAAGATATTAAGGGGAGCGTGGAGATACATTTGACAGGTGGCTATGGAGAGAAGAAAAGAAGAACTGCCGGGGCAAGCTCCTTCCCTCTCAGGAGTGAGGGGAACTCAAATCTCTCCAGTCCAGCAAGTCTCCTTTCTCACCCCGAGGGCAGGGCGAGGAGACATCGGGATGGTTTTAAACTGGTTGCCAACTACTCACTTGTGATGCCAGATACATATTAATTGCCATCAGAATGTGGAGATACAAGTTAAGGTTCCTTCTTGAAAACAATACAGAAACCAGACATGCTAACAAGTGCCACTCAGCCACTTTGTATGAATCAAGTTTCTTAAAGCCAGTACGAAGTGTTTGATTGCAAGCGCTATGTCCCAAAACCATGGAAAAGCAAAGTTGCCTCTGGGGCTGTGACAATGTATGTTATTAAGGAAATAAAGTCATGGGGGCACATGAAATACACATTTGGCTTTATGAGCAGGTAACAATTTTAAGTCCAGTATGTTTGAGGACCATGTGAATGACTGTTTCTCCATCATAAAACATGTTTACATCTTTTACTTATGGGCCCTGTCAAGGAAGATGTGGGGCTTATGTGAAATGCACATGGATCCACTTAAAATACTGCGGTTAGGAGTTCATAGCAGTCTAGAGTGCATCTTTTCCTACCTCTCATTTAAAAAAAAGCCAAATTCAGTTCAGGAAGGCCCACTGCCTAAACCCACAGTCAAACTTCTGCCTCATAATAACAGCCCAAATTAATTGAGTATGACTCTCTGGTAAACACAGTGCTGAGAGTTTTACATATGAAGTACGGATTACCTTTTCTGACACAAATCTACGAAATTATCATTGTACATCTGTGGAAGCAGGCTTACAATATTCAGCAAACCATGAGAGAACTGGAATTTGAACTCAAGCCAAATAACCTGAGATGATTATAATGACTGAGCTATGGCTGTTAATTAATTACTTTTTGCAGATATAATCACTTTAACTATACATCCCCTGTATGTGGAGGATCTTAAAATCTAGCTTTCCTTAAATAACCACTATCTTTTAAGTGCCTATGCAAAGTAGATCATGTAATTCCCATTTTACAGGTGAGAAAACTAAAGGCATAAAGTTCACTGATTTCTTCATGTTGCACAGCTTATGACTCATGAAAACAAGATTCAACATTCAAGTCTATCTTGGTTCTTTCACAAAAAAATAGCTTGCTTTCCTGGGTAAAAACCAGCCTTGTTCCCGGCAGTCTCTAGTTCCTATTTGACCGGGACCTGCATACATCAAATGCTTCTTCTCAAATCCAAGTGGATCCAGGCATTTCTGGAATCTCCTTGGGACTGTTGCAAGACTTTCACATTCCCAAACCCATCATCCATCAATCTCTCCCTCCCTCTGATACAGAAAATCAAGAGCCAGGCAATTCATAGGAGATAGACTTACTGGGAAGAGGCCAATGGTGAAACAAACTCACGGAGTGTGGTTTGGGGGCTGTGCTGAGATGGAGGAGGAGAAAAATTCACTGACTGTCGTTCCCTCAGAACATGGATAGCAACAGACATGAAAACAGAGCAGCTATCGAAGATACCTGCAGCAGAGAGTGCTGAGAAATGGCAGGCGCTGGAGTGCTAGGAAGCAAAGGGCGGGATCTGCCCTTCTCTTCATTTTACTGGGCATAATTACCCCCCCAGTGTCTATCAAGAGAATGGGTCTGAGAAAAGCAGCACGAATCTCACCACGGTGTCTTAGCCAGTTTCCAGAGGTTTTCAGCATAGCAGGCAGCTGCTCCCCCAATCTAGCTGCTCCCCTCCTCCTGGTCGAGCTGCAAGGGCGTGTGTCTAAACTCCGCCCGGCCGCATACACCTGACGCAGTGTGCTGGCCAAAGCCTCGCAGGAGCACGGCAGGTGGGGCCAACTTTCCAAGCTAGTGGCAGAGCTAGTTTGGGATGCTTTGCAACACAAAAGGGCCAAGTGGAGAGATGGGATTGCTTTCACCTGGCCTTTGAAGCAGTAACAAACCACTTTGTAGGTGTGGAGGGTTTCACTCTCCTCTTTTTACTTCTGTTCTCAGCTAAATAGATCTTATCTTCTGAAAAATTGGGTGGAAGCTGCAGAGGGAGCTGAGAGGATTTTTTTTAACCCCCAAATCCTATCCCACCTCCCAGGTGTCTGAAATTCCAACCTTGAGGTATAAGTCTGGTATCCTGTTTTGAACTGTGAAGGAGAGTAAACAAAGTTATTCACAGAGTGGCGTTAACTCTCCAGCTGGTGGGATGGAGAGCCACAGGAATCTCCAGAGTTTGGGGCTGGGTCAGGAAACTAAACAAGGTCTGCTGGAACCACACTATGGGACGGGGTTGCCTATCCACGAACTGTAGTTTTTCAGTGACAAAATCAAGTAAAAATAGGTCCCCTCAACCTGAGAATTAGTCCCGCTCTTCATTTCTTTTGAACTAGGAAATCTTTTAACGCCAATGTGAAACCGATGTTTAATGCTTTTCTTGCTATCTCTGTAAGAATAGTGACAATTTGAAAAGGACATTATTCCTTTCTAGAAGCATTTTCCAAATATGCTAAAGGACTCTTTTTTTGAACTGTTTGGTATATGCATTTCTGAAGACAAGGTGCAGCTACTCAGGCTTTGACTGACTGATCTCCTGATAAGAACCCAGACATTTTAATTTCCCCTCTCAACTATTGATCACTGTTGCAAGTCAGTTTAATATGGCAGTTTCCCTACCCTATCTGCTGCTCCTCAAATCAGATGTGGTCACCATGGTAACCACCCACTCGGTCTCCCTGTTATTTCATTTATAAACCTCTAAAGTGTGCAGGCTAGAAAGCTGTGTGATTTTTTTTTTTTTTCCACTGCTGGGGATTGAACCTGGGTCCTCACACATACCAGGCAAGAGCACTATGAACTGAGCTACACCCCCAGCAGGCCTCATATAATTTTTTAAAAACTCAAATAGTCAATCAAGTTCACCTGTGAAAAGAATTTCAGTGTACATGTTTTCAGAAATTAGTTGTACTGTATATGTGTCCATCAGAAATAAATGATCCTGAGATTTTTAAAAACAGTTGACTCTTTTCAATTGCTTAGAACTTTAAAAGTTTTCAAGCAAGTTTTCAGAGATAAAATATGATAATCACTAACATCTTTTGTGTCTCTGGGATCCAGCCCAGGGCCCTGCACATACCAGGTGCGTGGTTCTATCACTGAGCCACATACCCGGACTTCATCACTAACATGGCTGCCCAGATGGGATGGAGAGCCACAGAGTTTGGGGCTGGGTCAGGAAACTAAACAAGGTCTGCTGGAACCACACCATGGGACGGGGTTGCCTTTGGACTGAGTGCTGTAACTGACCAGGCACCTGGAAGGCCTGAGCTGATCACTGCCACTTCACTCTTCTGCCTCTTCCTGCCCGGAAGCTGCCAGGATTTGTGGCTTTCCCAAAGCTTCCTGCTTCTTGTTTGACACCAAAGTCTTTTCCATTTAATATCTTCCATATAAAATAGAAAAAAAGATGGGATGGGGTTTGGGTGCAAAGCTGTCAGATTCGTGATTTGATTTACAGCTTAAAACTGGGGAATACAGAGACTTGGTTCTGGTCCACCTTGGGCAAATCAGCTGTATGGTTTAAGTTAAATCACATTTTCTTAAAAAAAAATTTTTTTTTGTCAAACTGTGTATTTCATGAGATAAACAAGGAAATGTTATGTAAAGTTTCAGTGCAAATGTCAGATGGCACAGAACTGTTACACAGCTGAAATTATACTACAGACTTGACATTTTGAACATATTTGTGGATTTTAAGAAGGCTTTGGTTAACAGTATCTTAGTTCTCTCAACCTGAGTTAGAAACGTCAGCTTTAAATCTGGATTTAATGTTTAATCAAGCATCAGATTCTATCCATTCAACCTCCAAAATGCTTCTGTGGTGTATACACTCCTCTCTCGGGTCACTGAGGCCACCTGAATGCAGCCTCCCCACCCTGCACTATCTTCCCCCAACATATTAACCGCACCAGCAGTTAAAGGACACTTGTAAAGCTTCTCACTGGATCTTGGTCTCCTCAGTTAATATTCTTTGCTGATTCCCAGTCAACCACAGTACGAAGCCCGCGATCTTAGGGAAGCACATAGCTCCTTTATAACTGTGCTCTCCCAGTAGCCTTTCTTTTTACTATTTACTTCTTGGAAATCATGGTTAATTTGCAGAGACAGCTCTTTCTTCTTTGTCCACTCTATTTATTCCTCTAAAACATGCTCAAACACTGCAGCTGCTGGAAGTCCTTCTGAACCTGTCTGATTCAAAAAGCGCACTGCTGTTACCACGGCAGCTCCTATATACCACTAATTCCAGCTTTTCTGACATCACCTTGTGTTATTTTTTATTTTGACTTTTGATTTGTTGGAGACAGGGTCTTGCTTTGTAGTTCGGGCTGGCCTAGAACTCACGATGTAGCCCAGACCTACTTCAAACTCATGGCAGTCCTCCTGCCTCAGCTTCCTGAGTGCTAGGATTACCGGTGTGTGCCACTGTGCCTGGCTGTTAAGAACTCTCTATCAAGAACATTTTAATGTATTCTTAAATAAGACTTCACTAAGATATATTGTAAATTACTTAACCATTTCCCTTTGTTGAAATGTCAATATTTAATAACAGATATTTATGCCGCAATGTACATGATTGTGGGGACGAGAACATGCCACCCCAAAATATGAAAGATTGCTAAAGAGGAAGAGGCAAATGCAGGAAAGCAATCTGTTCTCCTCCTTTGCCTAAAAACAGGACACAGATTTACAAAGATGAAAGGTGTGCTACTTCCCCCTTCTTCCTACTAGGGAGAAAACAAAAACTGCAGGTGAAACCTTTGAACCCTTATAGACCTGGAGATGGTGGCAGAGGAATCTACATCAACAAGCTCTACGAATCGACCTTTATCTGGCACAAGTGCCTCCTCTAAGTTGCTAACTGTGTCTGTAAACTTACAGTCCTTTTTATTCACCTTGTCATTTTTCTAAAATGTTACTGTTCTTTCTTCATGATGCTATGTAGCTTGGAGTTCGAAGCCACTGCCTTGGTCAGTACTCATTCCCTGGGCCTCTTCCATGTATATTTGTTTTTTGGTTTTTTTTTTTTTTTTTTTTTTTGTGGTGCTGGGGATCGAACTCAGGCCCTCGTGCTTGCAAGGCAAGCACTTTAATCACTGAGCTAAATCCCCAGCCCTTCCATGTATATTTGAAATGTATGTGTTAATTAACTTCTGTTTGTTTGTCTCTGGTTAATAGGTCTTTTAAAGTAGCAATCTGTCCTAACCAAAAACCCATGGTGTTATTCTTTCTTCTACACAGCAGTCCCAAATAATCTAGATAACTAAACAGCAAGGGTCAGAAATATCTAACTAGTAGTCTTAGATAGGCTAGTGGCTATCTATGTATTCTCTGTAGCTAGTACACTAATTGGCTTCATATGTCTTGCTACTCCTGAGTGGCCTTCTGATTTATATAATCTTCCTGCCTCTGTTTTATCTGTTAAACAGGAACTATATGCTTCACAGGGTTATCATGAAATTAGTGTCTTTAAAGCATTAACCCCACATGTGCCACACAACAGTCACTAAACGTTTGCTACTTAAGAACAATTAGTGATGTTATTAGAATTTTATTATCATTTGATATTATTACTAATTATTATTATTAACAAATTGATTTTGCTGGACCGTGGCAATGCCAGAAAAGACTGATTCAAAGTTGCTTACTGATTAATTTAGATCTAGTTGGTACCTGAAAAGCATATTTATTTGACAAGAAAGCCATTTCATATTTTGGAATGTGATTACAGAAGCCAAGTACAAGAAGCTCTTCTCTGGCAAAGAACCCAGCTGTGGGTTGCAGAAGTCACTGTTTAATCAAAGCACATACTCTCAAGGTTGGGAGGAAGTCAGTCTGTGGGACACCAATCCCTTTGTTCAGACAATGAGTATTCTCGAACGTCTCTCAGATTGGGAAACTTACTACCTACCAAGATATACATAGCAATTCAGTTTTATATTGAACCAAACATTTCTTAGGTTGGTGTGGCGGCATGTGCCTGCAATCCTAGAACTGCGAGCTGAGGGAGGATCACAAATTTGAGCCTAGTTTGTGCAACTAGTGACTTAGTGAGACTCTGGTTAAAAGAAACAAAGAGTTGGGGATATAGGTAGTTCAGTACAAATGCCTTGGGTTTAATCCCCAGTACTGCAAATATAAATATATACATATATGTGATAATAAATATACATTCAACTAACTGTCCGTCTGTCTATCCATCTATCTGTCTGTCTATCCATCTGTCTGTCTGTCTATCTATCTATCTATCTATCTATCTATTTATCTATTTATCTCAATATACTAAACTCACAGATCCTCCAAAAATCCTTTTGCCTCCTGCATGCTAGGAAGCACTCTCCTGCTCAGTCATCCCCCAGACCCAAAGAAGTTTTAACACTGAATTTTCCATACAGTGAAATGATGAGGATTGTACCTTTTATAGGGTTTATTTTAGAGCTTAAAAGACATTGGAGAGAGCCCGAAGGCAATAAACCCAAGACTTCATTACTCAGACTTAGTGAGAAATTGAGAAGATTTATGTATCCATTAGCAGGTGTGCCTCCTGCAAATTGAATCATCTAAAATAAAAGGAGAATTTAATGATTTTTTCTCATAAAAAAAAGATGTCTAAACCTTGAATTCTAAAAAGGCTCATTTAAAGTGAAGATAGGACCTCTGCTATACTTTCATGCTTTGACTGGGAGAGGAATGTGGGTGGGTAACATCAGGACAATTCTGTTTAGGGTAGTAAGTTTGAAGTTTGTTTTCTGAAGGTATCTGCTGCTCCAAGACTTAACGATGTTTTGCAAATTAATGAATATTTAGAAGTGTTTCCAAACTGCCTCAAATGACAACCCTGGGAAACAAAAAGCTGTGTGAGTCACTAATAAAGCCATTCAACAGAACTTTATAAAACTGATCATCTCCATACTCTAGATCATCTCTCTTTGGATCTGAATTAGCCATCAGGCATGTTTACTGCCATATCATTGAAGAGCAAGGTTTCTTTATATAAAGATTACCCAACTGAGTTTCTATTTTTCTTTTTTTTTTTAATTTACAGTCTCTAACACAGAAGCTGGCAAATAGCTGGTGCTCAGTAAGTACTCAAGAGCAACACAATTTGTAATAGCTAAGTCTTGGAAACAACCTAAATGTCCAACAACCAACGAATGGCTAAAGAAAATGTGGTTTTTCTACACAATGGAGTACTACACTGCCATAAAAAAGGATAAACTAGAGTCATTCATATATAAATGGATGTTTCTTGAGAACATACTCTTAAGTGAAATAAATCAGACACTCATGAGC